>CAHIKZ030000837.1:377500-437500 GCA_903632075.3 Acanthosepion pharaonis | reverse complement strand
TGATTCAAGGATAAATTTATGGGCGCCCCATGGTAATGAATCACACTGCATTTATTCCTGCGCCTCGAGAGCTGTTTTAAAATGTATAGTTACTTATTTATTTTTGGTTCTAATATTGCAGGACATAACGGATAACATACACATCACACAGTAAGAGACTTAAAGCAAAAGATATGTGGATCTACAGATGGATGCTGAGGATACCATGGTCAGAACATGTGAACTACGATGAAGGTTTAGAGAAAATTAAATCAGAAAGAATACTTATACTTTACACTACGAATTTCTAGGGCGCATAATGACGTAAGAGGATCGGGAAAAATCTGATACTCGCAGGGCAGATTGAAAGCAAGAAAGACAGAAGAAATCAGCACATAACCTACCTAACTTGCTTAAGTAAATAGACGACAGTACAGATTTTTGGTGAGATAACAAAATAAAAAAATTATTAAGAGCTACAAAGTCAGCAAATTGGGGGAAGCCATTATCGCCCAATTCCTGAAGTGACACGTTTCATAGACATTACTAGGCAATATTGTTGTAGAATAACAATAATAAACAGCACTTACCAGCGTAAACGTCCCAGCTAGCGTCCAGCTGGCAGACAAAAATAAAGCAGGTTGTAACTTAATCCGAACCCTGCAAACTAACTGATGAATCAAGCTGGTATTTATATAGAAATAACCACTCAGGTACCAGCAGTCAATCACAGCCCAAGCAATGGACTATCCCACTTTAGCACAATGAGATGCTCCATGGCAACATAAATAGCTCTCTTTCTAAAGGTTGGATTATTATTCACTTAGCTTGCGCCACAACTGAGTGTTTATCTCTACCACGTGATTTTTCTACAATTGTGATAAACAGAACAAGTGTAAATTGATGGGGGAACAAGTTTTAGGAGTAATAACAAAACACAAAATTTATTAAAATCTACAAAGTACCGAAAATTGTGGGAAACCATGATCGCCAGCGTCACGAGGGACCTAGACACACAAAGAAAACTATTATCATACGGCAAAGCACCCATTTGTCTATGCATAGATCTTTCCAAATAGCTGTTTCGCTGAATTGACTGGATGGGCGAAGGCCATTAATATAGAACATACAATGAGTATCTCATCTTCTATATATTTAAATTGTACTGTCAATTTTTACACGAGACAATCATTTACAAAAGAAAAAAGATCAACAAAAGTTAGCACAAATCCAGTAATATTGGTTGTTCATTGTGAATAGAACTCAGTATTTTGTATGAAAAATAATTTTCTTTAACGTTTGTTCCTAAAAGTATGATTAGTCACCGTTTTATGTGTGTATATGCATTAAATAAGCAGAGTTATATATAGGTGAAAATGGTAACAGTATCTCTACAAGAAACTGGTAATTGTGTATCGACAGAAAAGGAGTAATTGTATACCTGCAAAAAGAGGTAATTTTAAAATCGAATTCTTGGATGTTCAATTATTTATCATGCTCTCTGGGTTTGTCGATTTATAGGATTAAATATTTTTTTTACATTGAGAATCAGAGTTTTGTTTTTGTTTTAACTCACCTTTCCATTTTTCTCTGATTTAAATATTTTCACTATTTACATTGCTCGGACTATCATCCTCATCTTTGTTGCCATATTTATCACAACGTTTCGGCCGGTTGGAATGTCCTCAAGGACACATGGCACAGTGGATAAAGGCGTTAGTTAGATCCAGAGACAGGATCCAAAGAGTGTGAGTTAAGGCGGTGGAGAACATGGAGAGGGGAATTAACAGGAGATAACTGATAATTGACATCCATTAGACATGGCACGTGGAACTAGAACAGTCTACCCCAGCTAGTAGGGTTCAGTTCGACATTCCAACCACCTGAAGAAGACCGGAGCGTAGAACTGCCGAAGCGTTGTGATAAATATGGTAACAAAAATGAGGATGATAGTCCAAGCAATGTAAATAGTGTACATGCCTTATCTCAGAAATATAGATTAAACTATTTTAGTCTTTCTTTTCTTTCCATTTGTTTATCAATACTTTTTTTCGGTTTCTCTCTTTCTCAGAAGTCTTTCTTCTTAATAGCCAGTCCTTTTGTTTATAACTGTTTTTTTCTTCTTTCGATTGAAACATTTTTTAATCCTCTTTCTTTTTTATATTTATATAATTTATTTGTCACTTCTTGAACACCTTTCTTTTCATTTTTCGCTTATAACGTTTCTCGTTTCTTAATTATCATTTCATTTGTCCGCCATGTTTAAATATCTTTTTCGTTTCATTCTTTTATATGCATTTTTTTCTTTTACTTTAATTAATTCTGCTTATCTATTCTTACTTTTTCTTTATTCATTTCCTCATATGCTCGTTGTCTTTCTTTCTGGCTTTTGTTTATATTTCTTTTTTGTTTACTTCAATTTGTTTCTTTATACCTCCTTTCCCTTCTTTATTTTATTTATTTTGTTTTTAGCTTTCTTCTACTTTCTTTAAATTAATTTCTTTTGTATATAACTGTTTCTTTTTTTCTCGATTCACTTTATTTTATATGTTTATTCTTGTTTTCATTATCTTAAATAATTATGATTGTATTATTTGTTAATTTTCTTCGTTTTGTTTGCTTATTTCTCTTCTTCATTTCGTTTATTTTGCTTTTAATGTTTTATTCTTTCCTTACCTGCATTTCTTTTGTTTGTCATTTTCTTTCATTCTCTTTATAAGTGTCAATTTAAATTATTTTTCCTTGTATTTCTTCATCAGATATTTTATTTCTTTTCATTTTATTTGTTTATAAATTTTCTTTCTTTTTTTGTCTATACATATATTTTTTATAATTTTTCTTTCTTTTTTTTTATAATTCTCATTGGTTGTTCTTTTTGTTCGTCTTTCTTTTCCTTTCTTTTGTTTGTCATTTTTCTTCTTTATTGCTTTTAATCTTCTTACATTTCCTGATGCTATACTTATTTATCTTATTTTCTAAATGTTTTTTGTCCATCCGCATATATTTGCTTTTCTTTCCCCTTTTCCTTCATTTTCTTTTTTATTTCTACTCCTTTTCTATTTGTTTTTCATCTGAGTTCAGCTTTTTTTACTTGTTTAATTGGCGTTTAGTAATTTAATATCATTTTCCGTATGTGTTAAATAAACATTTCCAGTTAAACTGCTTTTACACACATCTCTCTCGTACAGTTCCTGTGTCATGACAGGGCAGATTGTATCTTTTCCTATCATCACGATCCAAAAAGTTAACTCTGCGTACATACTGTAAACACACACACACACACACACACACACATATATATATATATATATATATATATATATATATATATATATATATATATATATATATATATATATATATATTATCATATATTTCAGACCGACAACGTTGTATTCATTTGTCTCCCACACTTTTTAAATTCATGGACAACATCTTCAAAATATTTTACATCTTTTAATTTCCATGACATTCTTGAATGATAGAAGAATGGGTTTCTTTTGCCTTCTCCAGGGTGTTGAATATAGAATTCTATATCACTCATAATGGTAGCCAATCGTGACAAAATAACGTAGTCTAAACTACAAAGAGAGTGAGGGAAGAGAAATTGTATTCACGTTTTCTGAAAGCAAATTTTTGGAGAATAGATTAAGCAAGATTCGAACACAGGTCGCCGAGACCACATAGATTGTAGATGACAGTTGCTCACTTCCCCACATCCATTTTCCTTACACTCAAATATATTCCCGCCCGTTTATATAGTAGTAGACGTATGCATTTTATTACATCCAAATAGACTTTCATAGTAATAATCAGTGAGTCCATCCAAAAGCGGGTTCCGTTGCACGTTGTGAGTATTTGAGTATATACTATTTATTTAAATCTATGAAGTGAGGACATGGAATAAGGTCTTTTGTAATGAGGGAATATTTATTAGAGTTAAAAGTCGTATTTGATTGGCAAAGATATGAAATTTAATAAAAAGAAGAAAATTTGGCTGAAACGGAATTTCATATTAGGCACAAGCATATAAAATACAGTCGAAAAGAAACAAAATTGGAAATAAAGTAAAGTTGATCGTAACACTTTGGAGGAAAGCATGCGTACTTCATACAGTTCATAAATGAAAACCATAAAATAGAAAAAGTGTGTTGTATTAGGAGACAGTAAGAGTGTGTTTCATTCATAAAGATGCTGACTGGGCCTGAGAGTTAGCCATAGTGCGTTCACCATTTAAGGCAAGAGATATCATAAGTTTTACGCATAGTTAACAAAGCATATATACTATTATATAAGGTTTGTTTAGATGAGGACTTCGGTAAGTAGTTACGCTTTCTTTTTGGTAGGTCCAAATGCTAAGGTTTTATTTACGACAAATAGATAAAGTGGTTGTTTCAGCATTGTATCAAAATCGTTGGACAACTTAAACATCAGAATGCTCTTTTACATTCTTTCTGATATTTAGCAAATAACATCATTCACATTACGGGTCAAACTGTAAATTTTTAGACACAAAAATAAATAACTGTCCTGCTCAAATATTCTGCTGAAACGACTAAATAAAAGAAGTCTTCTTTAGTATACGCAGACATTGGCTATAAGAAAAGAGAAATAGTGAATTAATATAGACCGAATACTGTGAAAGCTGCAATATGACACTCGCTCCATCAGACTGAATTGACTTCTTGCAAATGATAGCGATCAATATTTCTAGAAACTTACTGATACCACGTATTAAATGTTGAACTATGTTTGAACCGATTGCTTTTATTTCGTTACTACGTAAATATTGCAAAATATTATAGAAATATTTTATCCATAGAATAAATCGAACATATTTAAGTTCAGTTGTTGCTTGGGTATTTTCATTTTGTTTATGGCACGCAGTGAAGCTTGATTGCATATATCGCAATATCACTGCATCTTTTTGCATTCCTGCTTTTAATCTGACATGATTGTTGACGCAGTTCAAGTCAGTTATTTCTAGTCAAAGGTGTTCAATAGTTATGCTTGTATATTAACGCGAAGATAGGGATTACTAAATATATCATCAGCTTTATATAATTGCCTATAAAATAAAAAACAAAAAAAATTAATTTTTCAGTTCCTTATCAATGACGAGAGTAAAAGTATCTTTTACAGCTTATTACCATGAAGTTATTGTCCAAAATCATTATATAATAAACACAAGCATTTTTAAAATGATAATTCCTAAACTGACGAAATCAAATGTGCCAGCCAAATAACAGAATATCATTGGAGGCCATATTATAAAGGTGATCATTTTTGCTTTGTCCACTACTGATGTCCTGGAATCAGTCTCTCTCTCTATATATATATATATATATATATATATATATATATATATATATATATATATATATATATATATATATATCGATCATCATCACACAATGTTTAATATGAATCACATTTCTGCCTTGTGCCACATCCAAGTAAGCTTGGAAAATTTATATATATATATATATATATATATATATATATATGTGTGTGTGTGTGTGTGTGTGTGTGTGTGTGCGCGTGTGTGCGGTGTCAGTTGATTGTAGTTGTTCTACGACTAAAGAATTTTGTGCGCTTGCCACGCACAGTGTATCACTACAGAAGACTGTATATTTAAAAGGATTTTGAATTCAAACGGAAACGGGGTTCGATCCTCACAAATATGATTGCGAAAAGCATGCAATATTCCCTGCGGACTATATAGAAATAATATATATACAGAGAGAAATTTAAAATTAAGCACTTAATTATGCTATTTCCAAAAGCTGCATTTTCTTCCGAGAATTCTTCTATGTGCCGTTATTTCTTCTAAACCTTGTTTCACTATCGACTTAAAAGAATCACATTAAGTATCTGATACGTTGTTTGCCTCTGTCCCTCTTGCATTTAATCAATCCTGTGTGTATAAGATTTTTTTTCATTTACCTTACATATTTCAACTGTCTCTTACCGATGTTAATATAGAAGTGCCCATTTTATCTATTGTTCGGTCTATAGAATTCTCAGCTTCGTCCTGTAGAACCACATTTCTGATGCCTCTTCGTCTAAGAGGAGATACCCCAGCATTCACTGACATATACGTATGATATTACGTAACAGTTCAGCACTATTTCGTTCTTTTCTAACGAAAATATTTTGTTAAGTTGTAAATGACTATAACAAAACAAAGACAACATTGACCACAGCTAAATGTGTTACTACAGGTCATAATCATCGCTCCATTTATGAATGATGTTTATTAATTCCTCAGAAGTAGTTTTATCCAAAATGTATTTGTACAGAATCATTCGATTCCCAATAATAGCGAACCCGTTGCAAGATTCCCTTAACGTTATCTTGGAATTCGTAAAGGGCAAAAACAAAATTTGTGTGCAGTATTTCCCCACTACTCCTATATTCATTTCCACAGATTTATTTATTAGTAAAGGAAATCATTACAGAGATCATAAATTTTCTTTCGCAACGAGATCTTCGACATGACATTAGTCACTGTAGGATTTGGCAGGCCGATAAGTAAACAGGTAGAAATAAGAAGCTTTGTCGCTGCTGGAAAAATATAAATGTAAAAAATATGAGAAATCATGAGAAAAATGATTTGATATTGGGTGGAAAAAAGGGCCAGTGACAGAAAGAAAAAGGAAAGGAAAACATTAGGTCGAATAATAAATCAGGACCGATAACAAAACATATCCACTACAAAACAGAAAATTAGAAGAATGATTAATATTTATATTATCCAAGAGCTGCATCAACAAAATATTTATTTTTCTTCAAATTAATCACAAACTATGACATAGATTTTTACACTCTGCGTTTCTCATATATATAGGGATCAAAATTTGAACAACGAAAGATTAAATATCAACCCAGATACTGAGTGTTCCAGGATACAAAATTGTTAATACACACGCGCGAGCACACACACGCATATATATATATATATATATATATATATATATATATATATATATATTTATATATATATACACATAAATCTAAATATTTTAATATGAAAAATATATATAAATAATATATATATATATATATATATATGTGTATATAAATATATATAAAATGTATATATAAATATGTAATATATATTTGTGTGTGTGTCTTTATATAAATATGTATATATAGATGTATATATATATAAATATATATATATATACAAGTGTTTGAGCGTATATATATATATATATATATATATATATATATGTATGTATATGCGTATATATATATATATATATATATATATATATATATATATATATATATATATATATATATATATGTATGTGTGCGTATATATATATATATATATATATATATATATATATATATATATATATATATATAATATAATAAGTCCAACAATTATTTTCAATATATTTTCTTTTTATACGTTATTTTTATAAATATAATAATTTTATAATATAATATTTAAGTAAATGTAAACAATATTAACAACGTTTACCGGCCTAAATGTCTGGCAAATATTAAATAAGATATGTGTCCACTAAGAGGAATCGAACGTGTCTCTTTTGCATGTATTCTGTGCGAGTCCATCATAAAGCTTGACATGCCATACCATTTAGAAATTTGTAGTTTAAATCCAGTAATTTGACCTTGCTCACCAGGCGCTTCTTCTGTGGCTAAATGGTATAGCTCGTCAGGATATATGACGGTTCTTTGTATGATACAGGATAGATTTTTGTCGGAAGACATATTTTCTATAAAATTTCTCGTACAAAGTTCGATGGGTCTAAATGTGATGGCGGTTTTGTTTGGAAGGATCACTAGTGATGGCAATGGTAGGCTTCCATTCATCTTCCCAAATGTCCCCAGAATCAACGGAGGTCAACATCAAGTGCACCGAGGAAGCAGTGCTGCCCTGCGTCAAGAAGACGGCTGATGGAAGACCCTATATCTAGTAACAAGACTCTGAACAAGGCCACACAACCAGGAGAAAACTCATGGCTGTCGGAATATTTCTGTGACCACATCACCTCTAGCATATGGCCACCTATTTCCCAGACTGCAAACTTCTTTTATTATTTCTGGGACGCAGTTGAGCTAGATACCAACAAAACTCCTTGTAACACCAAAGATGAACTGAAGGAAAGCCATTCACCAACTTAAAAAAGGAAACCTCCCAGAAGCTTTGCAGAAGATTCCGAAGACGTCTGGAGGCCGTGGTTTAAGCCACTGGCAATTTTATTTAATCTATTTAATGTTTTCAAAATATTTTTGTGCAGTTTTGGCAAACATATCTGTTAAAACGAGATGGCAGTGTTAATTTCAGTTTTGCGTAATTTTGACGACAATTTATCCATCGTTCTCTCTAAATGCAACTGAGGAAGGCCAGAGAGTACAATGCTCGAAACGTTTTGATAGCGACAACAGAGATAGGGACAACAGTCAGCGTGTAAATAGTGTATATAATTATAATCCATATCTTCATCCAATAAGCATCTGGTATCTCCAAGCGGTCACCCCTCTAGGCATCTTAACTACGGTGATCATACATGGACCGATGTTTGAACGTGATACGGGCGGAAAGCCGTGATATTCAAATTTCGAGCTAATTCTTGGGCAAGTCTTATTTATTTTTAAATGTATGTATTCACCTTTTATGTTATTATTTCATTTTGCCGACACACACAATGATATATATATATATATATATATATATATATATATATATATATATATATATATATGTGTGTGTGTGTGTGTGTGTGTGTGTGTGTGTGTGTGTGATAGGGCTTCGCTAATCTATCAGAAATGTGATTCATATTAAAGAGAAGAATGTCAGCGTAGGAAATGTTTTGAAAAGTGCTGGATACTCCGGTTGACTTGAGGAAGAACAGTAGCAACTGGGGGTGAAAGGAATGCAATGAAGTTTGGTAAACAAGCAGCGGGGAAGAAATGAAGAAACAAAATCAATATTTCCGCTGACATCATTAGTACCCATGTGTAGAGAAATGCATCCTTGCTACAACGATATCGCGCTTTACACTCTGCTGCCCGTCTCGAACTTTGGGCTGCCAATTGATATTCGATAACCGACAAAACGTAGACACAAAAAGACTGAAATAGAAAAAAAAAAAAAAACTTGTTAATTGCATTAATATTCTCTCTTTGGTCAAACGATCTAGTCAGAAATTTGGATAATATTGACTACTAAATTGAAACAATATATACTAGAGAAATTTTTAATCCAATCGCTTTCTAATGTTTTGTAAACTTGGAATATTTAAGACTGCAATTATCGCAAAAAAAAGTAAATGAAAAGGTAGATTACTTTAAAAAATAACATGTTTATTTTTACGAGGCCTGTGTATAGCCTTCGAGAAATTAATTTATATCCATCCTCTAACGATCTCTGTATCCATAAACACACACCAAAAACAAATACAAAGACACACACAGGCTTATATATATATATATATATATATATATATATATATATATATATAGAGAGAGAGAGAGAGAGAGAGAGAGAGAGAAAGTGTCGTATTATATATAAAGGGTGTTTCATTAAGACGGATCAATTCAGCAGTAAATATATCAGTGTCATTGGTGTTTTTTTTATTTCTCTATTGGATCATGTTATTTAAGTCATGGCAATTATGCGTGAAAAATCTGAAAGGAAAGGAATAAATCATTAGACGTTTAAAGATAATTCTCATTGAAATCAGTCCAAGTTATTGGAATTCTCTCTCTCTCTCTCTCTCTCTCTAAATATATATATATATATATATATATATATATATATATATATATATATATATATATTCGAAGTGCAGCTAAAGTTTCGTTGTTCTACTAAATCATCAGCACGAGTTATTAATTACTACAATCAAAAGTGATAATTCTTGCCTGATGAGATGGTAGAAAAGCGAAACTTAAATTTGCGCTACAAATGTAGGTATATGTATATTAATTAATATATATCTTCTTAGCTTTGTCTAACCATATTGAGCACTGTTTTGTTTAAAACTTTAATTGAGTAAATATTTATTCGCTTAAATGTGTATGCACGCTGAAGCACGTATATATGGTTGCTAATATCTAGTTACTTGATTTATCCACATTAATATATATATATATATATATATGTGTGTGTGTGTGTGTGTGTGTTTGTGTGTGTGTGTGTATGTATGTATATAAGAATGACGTTATAGTGGTTCCAACGAGGGAAAAGTGTGTATATTAAAAAGAAGAGAGGTACCGCACGTTTTTGGTTGTAATGTGGATATTTTTAAAAAAATATTATACTTTATTTTCCATAATTTTACTACACAGGTTTCTGGTCTCGCGACCGTCTTCACGTAAAAGGCAGAGATTTCCACATATTATTAAAAATAATAAGTTTTTGTTTTCCTTTATGTTTTTCAATGTTAAATATTCTCGATATGAGACATTTTGTGTTCTTGTGTTAGTAATCCGAATGTCTTTCTTGAATTGGCAATGAAGAGTTCTGCGCGAAGGGTCATAAAATAATTAAGGTTGGTCCGAGAGAAATGATGAATTACTTATCGGCATTTTATCTTTTTTCGTGTGTTTCTGTCAGCATGCGGGTATATATGCGTCTGTATATTCCCCCTCCATACATACACTGTCTCAATACGAGGAATTAGTAAACACATTTGGACACATACACAGATGCATGTACACTCGCACACACACACACACACACCGTCCCACCACAATGAATCAGTACATATACACACATATACACACACATACTTCCCAAGTTACATGAAACACGTAAACACACATATATACACACATATATACGTACATACATACACATGTACTTCCTAACTTGTGTGGAGTTTGTGTGCGTGCTCATGAGTTGTTCCCTTGCTTTTGTCAACATGCGTACATATATATATATATATATATATATATATATATATATATATATATATGTGTGTGTGTGTGTGTGTGTGTGTGCATTTTCGTTTGCCCCACAGATACCTGCATGTGAGCGTGCGTGATGCATGTGCGTGCTTTGATCACTGTATTTGGTCACATTGCGTGCACGCTGTGAGCTTTTGGGTGTGGGGTTATGATCTATTTAGTTCGGGTTTAAATTTGTTTATGAAGTTTTTTTTTTCTTGTATCTGTAGGTAAGAATAATTGTCTGTTTCCTATATTTGCATGATATTAAATTTACCCTGGTTACATTTGAAGATGTGTTGTGATACAAAAAGTTTTCTGTTGTCTGGTAATTTTATATTCCTTTTGCGCAGAGAGACCCTATTGTTCAGTTGTTAGCTGATGCCTATATATGACTTTTTGCATTTTGCGCATTTAAGTACATAAATCACATTTTTGGAGTTGCAGTTTATGTTTTTATTTATTGTGAATGTTTTTTTTTTTTGGGGGGGGGTTCAAAAGTGTAGGAGTTTCCCTCTATAATGATGTCACAAACCACACACCTTTTTTTAGTTGCATTTTGTGACTCCCTGTATTGTGTGTTGTTTAAATTTAGATGAGATTAATATGTGTTTTAGGTTTTTAGATTGGCGTTTGCTTTTAATTATTCTGGTTGTTTTTAGTATATTATTCAGTTTTTTTTATTCTTGCTAAGGAGGTCAAGATTTTTTGTAATTTCTGTGAATATTTCTGGATTATTTTTGTTGTATGTTGAGACATATGCTAAAGTTTGTTCGACGTTACGTTTCTTTTATTTCTAAGTTGGTCTAGAGGAATTTTTTCGCGAGTTCAAAACCTTTGTTTACAAGTGTTGTGGGGTAGCCTCGTTTTTTTAGTGTTTTATATAATTCTTCTAAGCGGGTTTTCGATTTTTTTTTTGTTTGTTAATATATATATATATATATATATATATATATATATATATATATATATATATATAGAGAGAGAGAGAGAGAGAGAGAGAAAGAGAGAGAGATATGAAATTTTAGAAATGAATCATTGAATATATTACCTGACATATTTTTTTTTAAATTTCATTTCTAGCGGATGCCCGTATTTTAGTAGATCTGTCTATTTGATAAACTGTACATGTATTTATTTTCATTTACCAACCAGAATATTCGAGCAATCTTATTAGAAAAAAAATTTTCGGTAGAATTTCAAACAGCATCCCCAAGGTGAAACCGTTATGAAAGTAAATGTGTTGTTAATGAATAAGTAGAACATCTGCTCAAATATGGGTATCCCTTAGAAGTATGTCTAGTAATAATACATAATACATACATACATACATATGCACACACACACACACACACACACACACACACACACACACACACACACGAGGGCACACACACATACACACACACACACACGCAAACACACAGACGCATATATATATATATATATATATATATATATATATATATATATATATATATATATATATATATATATATATGGTTTAAATGTAGTATATTTATATGTGGTCCTTAGTATTTGAAGGACGTTTATTAAGTACCTGGATTTTATGGTTAAATGTAATATTGAGATCAAGTTTGAAGTCGGCATTGAAGATCGAATTTCAGCATGAATCGTCCAATCACACTGCATAGTTCATCCCTATATCAACACTGCATCTATCTATCTATCTATCTATCTATCTATCTATCTATCTATCTATCTATCTATCTGTCTATCTATCTCAGTCCATTTATATCTATCTATCTATCTATCTATCTACACACGCGTGTGTATGAATTTATAAGTAGTTGTTTAACGGTATTAGGCCAAGTGTTAAAAAAGGGGGAAACAATTGGGTAAGGAAGATCAACAGCGAGGATACTCTGTATATCAAAATGTACGTTTCTTGTTTCGATCTAATACATTCTTAGCTGGCACGGTCTCCTCTTATATATTTTAATTAAAACGCTACTATTATTGTACAAGAATGCGGGGTTTGCTTTTGTACATATCCAAACATATTGCGTATTCAACCATCTCTCTCTCTCTCTCTATATATATATATATATATATATATATATTCTATATATACTCTCTATATATATATTATATATAACTAAACTCGTTTCGAAAAACCCTCGAATTTTTGATTTGCTAATCAAATCAATCTCGAGGGAAAAAAGGTTTTAAAAAAAGAAAGAGCTATAAACATGGAGTTCTGTCGACAAAAAATCGCACAGATGCAGGTCTGAAGCCCAAAGGAAAAACCCCGATACGAGTAAACAACTAACAGAAGTGCTCAATACAACCGCAGAGCAGACTACGCTGAATAAATATTTACCCCCCCCCACCACACTCACTTAGGTTTGTGTTTGTGGTTCTTTGGTCACGAGGTATGATTTTAACTATCGCCATTAATTATGTCTTTCTCTTTGCCTCGTTAGCTTGATTTTCCCTGACGATCCGTTTAGGTGAAACCTAGGTAGGTTTGTCTGGCTCACTAGGTGTATCTATCTATCTATCTATCTATCTATATATATATATATATATATATATATATATATATATATATATATGTGTGTGTGTGTGTGTGTGTGTGTGTGTGTGTGTCTGTGTATTGTGATTTAAGTTATATGCATTAAATAACGGCACAATAGTTAGTTTCATAAAAAAAGTGAAGCAAAAAATTGAATATAGGCGTATCATTCGGTAATTAAACATTGTGACGTCTCAAATTGGATTCTAGGGGAGGCAAACATGCGGCGTGATAAGATGAGTTAGAGTTCAACCTATCGATAGTCTACGTGTCTTGTGCTGATCCTATGACACAATTGATCGACGAAGCACTTTGCAGGTTGGTGATAACTCATTATGCTATAGAGTGTTTCATCTGGTAGGTGTTGAGTGAGCTGCCTACAGATGTCATTGACCGCTGATATCTTATTTGCACTGCTTTAAGAAAGTTTGCACCTATCCATGGGGTCCATAAAAACTTAAAAAATGGTGGGTCACTACTGAAGGATTATACAACCTGTCATTAGGCCCTAGTTGCTCGGAAGTGTTATGAGATGTATTCTGGAGACTACTGATTTCGGCTGAGATAAGGCTAATTGAAAATTGAGATGTAATAAAGAGGTTTATTCCAATGCAAGTTCCTGTATTTAAATTGGTACGGTAAGCGTTAACACGATGGCATTTTGTATCTTCTCCCTAGATGATTTCTGGGTTTACGGCCATATAACTTGTAAACACCGGTTCTCGTATGATCACCGAAGTAAAGCAAAATCTGGCCTGGTTTGCACACAGATGGATGGCTGCTTGGGAATATCACGTATTGTTAGCTTGGGCATTTTTGCTTTGAAATGGTTAACGGCTCTGAAGTGGAAATGAAAGTGCCGAATTATAATTCTAGTCGTGATCGTTATATGCAATTACGTGCAAATATCCATGCAAACGTTATTGAATACACCTGTTCTTCTCCATCTATAGGTTAAATAGTATGACTTGTATCAATAAATCGTTATTATCCCTCCACGCCCAAATCTCACAATCTTAACATATTTTCTGACCTTAGAATAACTTGAAAAGGGTTGACAAGCTGTAAAATCCAAACAAATTTCTCTAAATAATAACGTTTTTCTGAGCCAGTTCTGGAATCGCTGCTACGTTGTGATGCTGCATTTTATAGTCGAGAACGGGTCCTAAAAGATACTATGAATCTATTCCATGTTCCTTGGGTTGTCATTATAAACGTATCTAAGTTAAAGCTCTCTAATTTAGGAATAAAGAAAGGAAAACAATAGAGCCTCAGTAGATATTTGCTAATGGAATTATCAACCGGATGAAAAGGTGTAGAAATTATTTTTAAAAATTTAAATTTATCATTATAGCAATCATTTCTCGACGTACAGCCTATTCATGGGTTTCCCAGAAAAAATGTGAACCCATTGTAAATGTTTTGAGTGATTTGAAAGTTATTTCTTTCAGAACATGAGCGATTATCTATCTCGGTAATTTCAGTATGCTCTAAGAAATATTTGACATTTTAACATTTCCTTTATCTACCCTCTGCCATCCAATCATCCTAAAATCCGATAAGAGCGAGGATAAGTCTTTCATCTAAATCGTATATCTACCAGTATTTATTATAGTCAGATATAAACCTCATAGTGCATGATACGAGGGTGTATCTGTTGATATCAGACTCATAGAGGAAAATGAAAGTCATCTCAAATAATGGAGTGATGCAAAGAAATAAGAAAGCATTATTAACTGGAAGTAGACAGTATGCCAGGCCGTTACCATAATTTCAGTGTAAGGGCTATGATTTACGGGAGTCGAAGTTAATACATAAATTTGAATAATGTAGATAGTTTTGTCACAGATCCTTAAAGACAAAAATCTGTAGACGTGTAGGGTTATTGTAAGACATTTTCAAGAAAATAAGCAAATTATTATGATGCAAGAAATTATATAGAGAAACAAAGCGATGAAATTATTATGTATTATATAATCGTTTATGTGGCGGTTAAGACTGAGCAATTTCCCCACATATGAAGATGTTTGAAAGTAATGTGTTCCTACCGATGAATGCTACAATTGTAACATAGTGTCCATTATGAGAAAGTTTTAAGTATAACTGGGATAATCGAGGATTCTTTTTCCTTAAAAAGATAAAGCGATGTTTGTCAATTTGAACATAAAATAAAAAAATAATGCATTATAAAATTCCTATGGTATAGTGATTTTCTAAGCGCTGCTTAGATGTGGCACAAGGCCGAAAGTATGGAGCACCCAGTGAGGATCGAACTCACTACTCAGTCGTAATTGTTCTTGTGAGACAAGCTTGCTAACCATTACACCACGCCGAGGTGCCTTGATTTTCCAAGCGTAACTTGGATGTGGCACAAGGCCGAAGGTAAGAGGCACACAGTGAGGATCGAACTCACTACTCAGTCGTAATTGTTTTAGCGAGACAAGCTTGCTAACCATTACACCACCTCGAGGTGCCCTTTTTTTTCTAAGCGTAGCTTAGATGGGGCACAAGGCCGAAAGTATGGGGTACCTGGTGAGGATCGAACTCACTTTTTAGTCGTAACTGATCTAGTGAGACAAGCTTGCTAACCATTACACCACGCCGAAGTGCCATATGGTATAGTTAAGGCAAGAGAAGTGTTCTATACAAAATAGTTTTAGCAAATGGTAAAAATAAAAAAAATAGTTTTAGTAAATGGTAAAAAAAATAACATAATCAACAACAGAGAGTTATGGATGAGAATATTGTAAAATATGCACACGTTTAATGTTAACGAATGCGCCATTAATTCACTTGTAAACCTTTCAATTACAATTATTTCTCATAGATTGTCTATAGATTAGTTAAAACAGATTGTTCTACGTTGTCCATAAAAGTATAGTTTACATTGTGGTATCCGGTATATCGGAAAAAACATTCTCTTTTTATTTGCTTTCCTCTTTGCTTTGTACTTTTATTCTTAGATTGAATGCTTTTTCATGTTAGAATCTTTTGTTCTGTATTACGTCAATAACATCCCACAATGCATCTCACCCAATAAAGCAATAAAGAATCCGAGATCGCAAAAAAAGAAGATGAATCATTTTTTTAAGGAATTATCTAGAATTATCACAGAATTGCAAAAATGTCTCACAACGAGAAGTCTTAATATTAATGTTCATTTAATATGCTTCTTTTACTTCTAAAATATTTTAAAACTATTCCTATATGAGATGGTTCTAGGGGAAAACCGGGATATTGTAGCAAATGGAAATAAAAATGAAAAATATTATAAGGATAGTGTAGCAAATACACTGTGTTTTCAAAAGTATACATGTTATATAAAATGAATAAACCTCTATAATATTATTTATTAAATTAGATATATTTTTACTTACTCCAAATAGAATAATTCTGTTTTCAATATGTGATTTCAGAAAATTATAGCAAAATATAAATGGTAAAAAACAAATCCTAAGATTTTTACATCAAATTTTTGAGTCATTGTAATTTGATTTAAAAGAAAAAAAGAGGATAACCTTTGTCTTTGGAATTTTCTCAGTTGTGTACTTCTTGGGAAAATATATGTAATTTTATTGCTGTAAATAAGCATGGAAGAATAAAAACATTACGATAACAGATGAGATGAAGAGGAGTAGAAATAGGTTTAATGCTATATGAAAGTAGGATATATATATATATATATATATATATATATATATATATATATATATATATATATATATATATAGCCTGACGAAGCATTCTGTCGCCTCTTAGTGTTGACTTCAATGTTCACTTTTATATTTATATTTACATACGATCTATCTCTGATATTGAACACTTTATCCTATAAATATAGCACACCTTAAAACGAGATAATACTATACATTATAAAGTATTTGGGAAATTTTATAACAAAGTGGAAAAATATTACTTTTGACGCGTTTCGTCCTTCAGGACTTCATTACACATGCGCATGACAGAGGGATGCTGTGAAGTTTAGTTTTTTCTTTCTTTCTTTTTATGTATATCTAACCGAAATCATTTATAGCCTTTTACTTTTTTCTTTTCATCACATTTGTAAGTATATATTCCACACTGTGATGGAAGATCTGCTAGGAATGGTGAAATATTGTAGAAGCAGGACGCCAATTTTCTCTAGATGACTATGCGATTAAGGCACTCTCTAGTCATTAAGTCGTAGTCAAATAATTTCTCCTTTGACCAGTGTAGCATTCTTTATGTCAAAGTTTTGGACAGTCTCGTTACGCTAGCCAAGCGTTGGTTAGATCCAGTGAATAGACCCAAAGATTTGTGAGTTCAATACCAGGCTAAAGCAGTGGAAGAACAAAAAAAAACTTGGAGAATTGGGTTAAAGGGAAACAACTGAGACATCCGAAATAAACATGGCACGTGGAACAATCTACCTCGGTGGACGAAATAAATTGTTCGATCCGAAATTCCAATCAACTGAGGAAGGCCAGAGCGTACAACGGACTAAACGTTGTGAATATGTGAAGGAAGATGAGGGCAAAAATCCAAATGTAAAGAATTCAAAGAATCATACAACATCATTTCATACAGATAGTGATAGCTAAAGTAAAAAGAATTCTGTTATTCTGTTATATTCTGTTATTTAATTTATCGAGTTTCTAACATTCATTGCTACTATATTTGGAATGGCAGATTTCACCCGGAAAATATCCTATTGCAAGTAGATGGAGAATGTCTAATCGTCGGCGCGGTTGGAAAAACCAGACATACTTGTCGAGATCTCATGTCGTCTTATTGCTCAAGTATACATTTCAAATGCAAAACATCTGTACAATTTTTCACAATGTTTAAAAAAAATCATCAATCGAATATACAAGGGAGTTTTTTTTTTTCTGTCATTAATATGTGGATTTAACTCTCAGTCAGTTTTTACGAATTGTTTATAATTACATACTCAGATATTTTAAGGGAAGGGAAAAGCATTTCTGAAATTCAACTCCCAGAATATATTCTCATTTTTTTTAATGACAACTTTTGCTTTGTGCTGTTAGAAATTGTTTACCACGCCGAATCACGTTGTTTACACAATTTTCTACCATATGTATTTTCTAAGATTATCATTACTGATTTTTGCGTAAATATAGGCACAACTTTCTCTAACAACTTATGCTATCGTCCAATTTATTTGTTTATTATTATTGTTTTTGTTGTTGTTTTTGTTCTTCTTCGTCTTCTCCCTTTTCTTCTTCTTCTTCTTCTTCTTCTTCTTCTTCTTCTTCTTATTATTATTATTATTATTCACAATCACGAATCCCGTGACACATCAGGGCACAACAAGTATGTGCAGCCGCAGTAAGTAACCCTGACGGAGCTCAAACCTCTCTAGGCAGGTTTGGATTCAGAGTTTTCCTTCTAGATCGGTTACCACCAAAATCTATAGAAGCCAGTCTGTTCTGCTATTTACCCATAGCGACAGGAAGAAGAGGATTCATTCTTTTTCCAAGAGTATTGGAACGTAAGTGAATATAAAGAATCAGACTAGAATTCAAAATCGGCTCTCCGATTCCTCAATCCAAGCCGCTATCCATTACTGCATCGTACTTCAATTATCATTATGATGCACAAAACATTAGCACAAGAAGCCCAAATGGTGACAGATCTGAAATCATGGATTGGAAAAATATTCTTGAAAAGGAAACCGAAGTTTGCAATGAGAATGTTCGCTTCAAGAAAAAAAAAATCATTAAAGTATTCTATTGATAAAATAGTTGATTTACCCTAGTGAAATTTGGGTGAAAAGGCTACTAAATGTTGTTAACATTCTTAGTGCCAGAACGCAGCTCACAGAAAGCAAAACTAATGACGGCTCCATGAGAAAATGGACTTTACAATACGTTGGAACTTTGTTTTTAATCATTTCGCTCCCAGCAATTCCACTAAGAAGCAAGGTGTTACTGGAAGTTAAAAAGAATGTTAAACTTTCGTTAGGAGAAAAGATAACAAATGAACGGGATTTTCAAGAAGATTGCAAATGGCTGTTGTTGCATGTAAAGTCTGGAAGAACAGAGGTGATGGGGAAGCAAGCATTAGGAAGAGATTTTTACAGGAGAGAAGTGCATGACAAAAGAGTATTAGAATAGAATTCACGGTATATGTATGCAAACATTATGGCCTCCAGGATGCAGAGAATTAGAATCACCTTCATTAGCCGAGAACGAGAAAGTGAAGCTCATGTAGGATACGATTGACTTTATTAACAAGCGCTTAGAGTGAAAACACCCTTGCATATTACTGGTGATGAAGAAAAATCAAAAATGACGGATGAGAAACGTTGTCGTACTTGAGATAAGAAGATTATGACGGAAAAATAGAGAGGTTCACTTTTACTATCACGAAACCGTTTCTCATTTACCTGGCGCTTAAAAATGCTGTGTATTTCAAAGAGAAGCTTTCACAATGAATAACTCTGTTAATGATTCTTGGAAAAGTTAACGCCCACATGATAGACTGAAGGCAAGAGAACCCGAGCAAAACAGCGAATAACCAACTTAACGATTTCGTGTATTTGTATAGACAAGGTTTGGAAGAGATATACAAAAAACAATATTTACTAAGAACTACAAAAGACAAATTGGGAAGAGCCATGATCGCCAGTGCCTTGAAGGAACACATTACAAAGAATAAAAATGGGCCGTCAATTTACTGTAAAATCTAATGATTCAATTACTCAGAGGACTTATTTATAAAATTGACGTTCTCTGCAGACCTTGCATACTAAAAGACAAGTATTTTCTTATATTTTCTGAGTGACAAACAGCATTTCTTTACACGGTATACAGAACAACGTCTTGACACTTCATACTTTAAAAATACATTAAGAATATAACAGGAAAGGTTAAGCCTATACCCAGATAATTTCTGCCTCTATTGATTATCCCGAACTTACCCTAAATGTACTATCTCAATAACACCTGCCATTTTGGAAAATTTAAAAACTTAACCGAAAATAGAAATAAATAATACGAGGAAAAAATACCATGCGATGTTGTCATATTTTTTACCTTTCTTTTTCCAGGAGCCTATATATTCTGAAAGGTTTGATAAGTTGTGCTTTTGGCGTAAAAAGTAAATGAAAAACGATAACCATTAGAGACGTCATTTATTGAAACAAGGAAAAGAAGAAAATAATTAATATATACAGAGGAATAAGTCGAACAGCATTGTTGCCGCTTGAAGGAAAAATATTGGGATCAAGTTATTTTGACGCAAGTACTGTCTGTTAATATATTAAGGTAAATGACTCTCTCATTCGCTCTTTCATCTTCTCTCTCTCTTTCTCTCTCTCTATATATATATATATATATATATATATATATATATATATATATATATATATATATATACAGGGTGCGATGTATATTTGTCGTCTAAAATGCACAAAAATGAAAGTAACACGGACATCTCATTTTAACATATATATTTACCAAAATTATACAAAAAATATCTTGTGGCAATAGAGACTGAATTTATTTAATAATGTCGCCATTGGCTTCAACCACGGCCTCAATATGACTTCGGAATCACTTGTATCTTTTCAGGACGGTCTTCTTGTTTAAGTTGGTGAATGCTGCCATAATCCTTGCCTCGAGTCCCAAATATAATAATCAATAGAGTTGCAAGTCCGTGGTCGGATCTAAGGAGTGACGTGGTCGCAGAAATTGTCTGACAGCCATGACTGGGTTCACCTGCTTGTGTGGCATGTTGCAGAGTCCTTTTGCTAGATATAGTGTCATCGGTCAGCCACCCTCTTGACCTAGGGGAACACTAACTCCTCAAGGAACTTGATGTAGAACTCCGTTGGCCCTCACCAACAAATTCGCGAGCTCTTTTCTCATCAAAACGACGAGAGTAAGTCCAGCTGTCGTACCTTCGTAATCACAGTTAGTCTAACTCTTTCCGAATACACCGCAACGTCTTCAAATTAACATCAAATTGGCACCCAAATACTCAAATATAGCACTGGAGATTCCGGCGCGAATGCCAAGCAGCACAACGTGCCAATTCCAAAATTCTAGCAGAGTAAATGGCGTCATTGTTCTCGTTATCTTACAGACGGTGCCATCTAGCCCTACTATACTGTGCAGTCGACAAAATCAAAAGCAAACAACATGCATGCGCGAAATTTAAAAAAATGAAATGACGACAGTTTATCTATCGCAAACTTTATGTATGCGTGTTATTTATTGATATTCTTTAATTTGGAACTATTGTTCACATTTTTGATACTCTTATCTCATAATAATAACATCAATAGGGATTAAGAAAATATGCCGAATGTATATAGTGTAAATAATAAAACCTCACACCAGAAATTCACACAGAAAATTACACACACATACACACATATAATGGACTCTCCCGTCGGTTTCGACGTATGAGGATCTGGCAGATTAGTTGATTAACTTATGAAATTTTGTGCGATAATCTTAAGTGAAATTTAAGACTCTCTAGTGATTTACAAAGGAGGCCACATATGGAGCAAGAGTGAGATGAGATCACTGTTAGATTGGCTGACCGTTTAGATCTTGCTCTCACTTCTTGAAGATGATTCAGACAAGCAGATCGAAAACTGATGAGTTCACTAAAAACCATTGATCTCCATTTTACCCACTCCAAGGCTAAGCGCTCAAGGGTGTTATGTGGTATATTGAAACCGACAAGTTGCTTTTCAGCTTGTCTTTGTATCTTAGGCATGGGCGTCCTACATTCCTGTAGCCCTGATCTAAACTTAGGATCTTGGGTATATATATATATATATATATATATATATATATATATATATATATATATATATATTTTTTGCATTGGCAGGACTCCTTTTTATACATATTTCATGCGATTAAACATTTTAGTTAATTTTTCTTTTGTTGGTAATGGTGTTTTCTTTTCTGGACAGAAAGTGTGTAAAAACTGTTCAAAACTTCTGCATATCTGAGTGCATTCGGCTATGCTTTTAGGCATTATCTAGGGTGGTATTTTATTTTTTTTAATTATTTTTAACTCAATATGTGGGGTTTTATGTATATGTCTAAAGTTATAGGAATGTTTTATTTTCCGAACACGCTAAGTATTTTCTGGTCGTGTTTACAGTTAATTCTATTTTTACTTGTGAATGAGGCTATTATACTTGTATTTTCTACTAGTATGTTTCGGATGGAGTCTGGTAAGTTTATGTGTGTGTTTAAATGTAGCTATGGTCGGGTAGGTTTAACATACTTCGTCTAGATAGGCATGTAGTAGTTGATTAATGTAATTATTTTTGAGTTTGCTTTGATCAGGAACATAGTTCACTGTGGGGCAAATGATTTCGTAAATTATGTTGGTTCTTTGTAGTTTTTATTCTGCGGGTATGTTTTTATTTTTGATGATAAGGTTAGCTGTTTTAATTGTTTTATAATATAAAATTTACTTTTCAGGTCCAATTGGTTTGTGTATTTCTTTATGATATTTCTAATGGCAAATTCATCCTGCTCATAGTTGACATATATTTAGCTATTGAGGGAGATATTAATATGATTGTTTTTATCTGTATGCCGAGTATCATTATTAGTTACTTTAGAAATAATTAGTCTGATCAGGTGGTCGATGAGGTAGTTAAGAAAACCATTGTTAACGCACTGATTCTTTCAATAACTAACTGACAGAAATTGACATGTCCTATTCTTAATATATCTTTTCACAATTGGGTTACAATAAATATTTTTTGTGATTTGTTAACGGATAGTTGTTGATTCTTTTAGTTGTTGACAATTCTAGCAATTCGTACCAACTATTCTGACAATCAGAAAAATTTCCTGCTGAATTGTATCATCTCCCTCTGTGGATCTTTCAAAAAACAACATAGGTGCAGAAGGAGTTGACATGTCAACTTGTTAGAAACGCAGGTAGCAGTCATGGAAGTAAAACCACACCACGTACCGTGAATAACTTAAGACCAAAAAAACATTCCATTGACTTTTCAGTGGATGTCATGGCATTTCACAGATAATAAAAACAGAAGCTGCTGAGAGCCATGGTCGACTTCATCCTCAAGGCAACTCTCATTAAAAATTATTACTCGGCCGATAGGAAACACATATCATCATAAAAACATTATATTTCTGTTGCACCGGCCTCTAACACAAAGGAATTACACCGGTTCTCACTATATATAGTGCCAGTAATACCTACCCGGGGTAAGCAGCGACAGTACTACAACTGCCTAGCTGAGTAGTACCCGTTTCCTACCTTTGTATCTGTGATGTTAAATACACTTGTTCTTTAAACCAACTTCGACTTGATTTTCTTATTTTTACTATTGTGCCACGACACAACAATTTCATAATAAGAATTTGTTTTAATTTTAATATAATTAAATTATTTTTCATTTGAAAATTTAGACTAATGAGAAAAGTGATCTATAGTAAATATTGAGGCGAAAATATATAATAAGTGCTCTAACTTCTGAATCTTCCATAGCAAATTTGCGCAAAGGTTCATGTCAGATCTCACTTTCCTTAAAACTTACACAATGTGGGATATTTAAACACAACAGCAAGGGAAACGAAGAAAAAACACTAGGAACCTGAATGAATTTGGCTAATCTGTACGTCTATGCACATTGGAAGCCAGGAATTTAAACATAGCGCTAAGGTGCCCCTATAAATTGGGCGTCCCTATCAATGTTTAATTAGAGGGAAGTTTTTTAACGTTTCGCCCATTCACCTTAGAGTTACACATTGATTGATTGATTTGTTTTTACGGCATATCAAACATTTGAAGATAATTTAAATCTAAAAATCGTTGGTTTTGTAAGAATATTTTCACGATAATAATTATTTTACTGATATATGACCTACTATTTAACTCATAGCTGAGAAAGAAAAGGTGGATTCATAACTTTCCCAATTTTATTTGCGCGTAGGACTGTCTAACGATCTCGGATCTCCGATTCCGAGCCGTTATCCATAAGACTACAGATACAGCACCTGGTACTCCCAAGCGCTAATCCATCCAATTACTGACAAAAGTTAACATTGGCTAACTGCGGTCATCGGACGAGAACCAGTATTCTAAAGTGGTATAGCCGTAAACCACTCTTCATATCTATAATACCACCAGCAAGAAAATTATTTTTTTCTGATGAAGTCGTTTTGAAATACGAAATGCATTAGATATTTTTCTATTCTCTCGTTGAATTACACTATAATTCAAATCAAAATTTACTTTCTTTTAAGCCCGTTGTCGAAATGTCATTATTCTTTGACTAATTCGCTACATGATTTCCAAAGGTGATGTCATTAAGAAATATAATAGATATGCTGAAAATTAATGTTGTTCTCAATAGATATTAAATTAAATATTCTCTATAATCGGATGTCAGAGAAACACGGTTTCGCTTTTTCAATGTATTGCAACGGTAACATTACTTTTCAACAAAAGGAAATGTTTTACTGAAAAAGTCTTTTTCTCAAGGCGGGTAATATTCAAACATAGATTAAAATGAACCTCTTAAATTCATGGAAATAATTAAATATGTGGATTACTAATATTATGTCCGGCAATTTATGAGAATTAAAAAAAAATCTATCTTATCTAACTTGTACTCATTTAGTGATGTAAGGTGTGGTGTAATGGATATCGGTTAAGAGTGAGACGAGTTTAAATTCCAGTTCAGTTTGTTGCATTCCCTTACCCTCAGCGACACGGTGCAGTAATGGATAGCGGTTTGGATTGAGGAATCGGAGAGCTGAGTTCGAATTCCAGTCGAATACATTACATTCACTTACGTGCTAATACCCTTGGAAAAGGTATGAATCCTCTTCTCCCTTCCTCCCAACTATGGATGGCCACTGGTCTACCGCAGTAAAAAATGGCAAACTAATGAAGGAAAAAATCCGTCTCGTCATATCAAAAGATACATGATCGCTTAAGCGTGCATCATGTATGACATTAAACTGACTGATTCTTGGTAAAGGTATGAATAGATCCTTTATCTCCTCAGCAGGACAGACGGAGTCCTATAGTCTTCATTGGCAACCTGATAACGGCAGAAAGAAACGGCAGCTTACTGCGGGAAATCTAACTTGACAGTCACGAATCGAGAGACATGATTGCCCAACTGTGTATCACTCATTTAAATCTAGAAAAAAGACAGATTTATCTGTATTTCTACTCAATCCTCTTTACTATACGGTCCGCTATTCTCTACTCTCTTCACTATACTATCTCCCTATACGGATTACTATTCGAGCGAGTGTTTTCGAGCAAGTACTACTAGTTCGAGTGATATTCGAAGGCGTTTGACACCAGTGTTGTTTAACGGTGTTACTATAGTTGTATCTGCAATTACAAATTCTCTACTACAATGAGCAAGACGAAAGTGACAACGAGTATTTGTTGGCATCACCAAAGTGGCAAACAGTGTTCCTTGACATCACAAAAAATGTACAATTATATTAATTGAATCAAGTGTTTGACGTTACTTTTCAACCTGCTTATGGGTTATTTAATGCAAAATCAGTTATTTTAAAATATATATATATATATATATTTGAGTTATATCATAATAAAATTCGTGAGTGGATGGACGAGTATTGATCGTTTAAATTTAAATAAATAAGCCTTAACTAAATTTGTAAATATATTGATGATTTATGCTTTAGGCTGTTAGCATTAATACTGTTCGTGAAT
Source organism: Acanthosepion pharaonis (assembly GCA_903632075.3). Classification (NCBI taxonomy): domain Eukaryota; kingdom Metazoa; phylum Mollusca; class Cephalopoda; order Sepiida; family Sepiidae; genus Acanthosepion; species Acanthosepion pharaonis. The sequence continues at coordinate 411,345 of CAHIKZ030000837.1, read as the reverse complement.
AGCTAATTATTGTATGTTTGATATGAAATTTTGTACAGTCTTTCAACGCGTATTACTTTATCAATTTTGGACAGTCCCAAGCTATGCCAGACTGAATAAAATTAGCGCCCAGACTTCCCAGAGAATTGACTACAAATGTAATCAATTATTAGCATTTGAAAAATGGCTAATATCCAAAGGGCCCATAAAAACCAGGAACACTTAACATCACTCTTCTTTGCTTATAAAGAAATAGACATTTTTAATAAAGCAGTTACGCTGAACGAATCACAAAGCTAAAAATATGGGACACCCAATAATAAACGAAAGAATCCATTTCCATTATACCAAAAAGACAACACCCATTACAAAATTATTTTACTAATGTTCACCCAATACTAAGCCAGAGAGTCACTCAATGTAGAGATTTACTGTGTGGAGTTGTATGAGGGCAAGAAGTGAAGTTGTGGTGGGGTTCTATGCAGAAAGAGAGCAGCAAATTCTAGATTTGTAATCATGATTTAATTAGTCAATAACATATCAAAGTTCAGTTGGAGACGTTAGAAATATAAAGTAGACATTAGAAGGAACTGGAAACGTAATCCTAAACAGAAATCAAGGAATAAATTTCTACTCCTGTTCAAAAGAACAGGGAGGAGTGTGCATCGGACGATAGGCAAGCCTATCTATTCCTATTGAGTGCAGAGAAAAAATAAATTTAAAAAATTGAGAAAAAAATCAAATTTCATTAATGGCACCTACCCTGAATTAATAATAAAACTAAAGGACTGGAATTTAATAAGTAATAAACACCACGAATACATCAGTGAATGGATGTATAACAAATTTAGTATAGGAATTGAGGCGACTTAGAGATGGTTTTGCCCAGAACCGCAAATTGTTTTAAAAAAGATAACATTATACTGAAAACACATGGCATGGTATTAAACCACATCGTTAGATTAGGTCTTACGTATGCATGCCACATATGGCGATAAACCTGTTAAAATATTTAAACTGTTAACTTTCTAAAGGGTCTCTCATTAAGACGGATTTTATATCAGGGTGTTTCATTAAAACGGATCAAATTCAACAGTAAATAAATCTGTGTTATTAGTGAAAATGTATTAAGTCATTGCAATTATGTGTGAAAAGTAATATCGTCCAAATGTCCGCCAATTCCGAAACAAAAAGGAAAAAACAAATAATAGACGCTTAAACATAATTCACATTTAAAATCAGTCTAAGTTACTGGAGCACTCTTTACAATCGCTAATGATTATGGAACCTTGCAAAAAATAGTTTGCTGGACTTAGGAAATGTATTTTCATAAGAACTTTCTTAAGAGAAATATTTTATAAATGTCAACCGAAAGAAGCACTGTCAATGAACGATAAACATTTCCTTATTAGGAAACGGCCAATATTATATATTCAGGAAGATCTTTGGTGAATGTACCCTTAACTTTTAAAAACTTTGTTTATTTCACTTCCTTTATTTAGACAGGACGGTGTCAAACTTATACTCAATTAAAACCGTATGCATTTACAATTTTATTCCTGTGACCGTATCACCACATTTCGTTTAAAATTTAACTTTATATATATATATATATATATATATATATATATATATATATGCGTGTGTGTGTGTGTGTGCGTGTGTGTGTGTACACGCTTAGCTATAAGAGTGAAATGAAAACACTTAGCCGTGGTGAACGCACTTCAATGAGCCAAAGTCAAACTCTGATATAAAACCATGACGGGTAGATGGAATTCATTAGCTATATTAATGGTCTTCAAGGTGAAAGAAACTGATATAAAAGCAACCACTTTACCTCATATGAATGCCTGAAAATCTAATTGAATATAACATGTGCTTTACCAAGGGATGTTTTCCCAGGTTACAGACAAGGCCGAAATAAAAAGAAGAAATCTGTTACTGGTAAGGAAATATCTAGTTAGACAGCAACGGTAACATAAAAAGGTTAAAACATAGTACATAGTAAATTTGAAGCATAATTAAATAGTATTATATATTACAGTTGAAATATCTGGATGTAACCGTAAGTTCTATGGTGACAGTTTCTTCTATCGCACGTCTCTTCTGTGGAACTCTCTTCTTGCTTCCCAGTCAACTGGAATCTTCAAAAATTTAAATACAATATAAATCGTTGCCAATTGCCATTTTCATTATTGTCCTTTTAATGTTCTCCCTTTCTTAATACTGTTTTATTTCTATTCCCATACTCTTTAGCACTCAGTAACCCTTTGCATCTTAGTGATTTGTTGCCTTCCTTGGGGTGAAATGATTCAAATAACACATCCTAATACAAACAGTTTGAACACGTGCTTGACTAAAATAGGTAAGAAAATATAAATGAAGTACGTAACCGTTAATGATACATTTATAGAAAACTAGGAACAAAATGAGTTTATGTTTACATGAGACATTATTAAAATTTAGCGTAAATACCACATGAAAAAATGAGGTTGATGCATGAAGATCTTATCGTAAAATAACTATAACTATTTTTTTTAAATTTATATTAATTTTGACATTAATATCTCACACTTTTAACGTTTTTTACTCCGTTTTTTTGTGCAGGGAGTGTGGAAATGGAAGATTTTTGTATGAATTTGAGAAGTGCAGCCGTAATGTAAATGTTCAAGCAGAGAAACTCAGAGTAACAGAGAAGAACAGACAAGAAAAAATAAAACAAAATGCAAATTAGTGAAATGGGAGAAGAGTTGAAATCATAGACAAGTAACAAAGAATAGGAAAAGAGTTATATTTACATAATGCCGAAAGCCAGTGGCATGAACGATTTTAAAGACAGGATACATCAACAAAGAAATGACAAGAAAGAAGTGGGGAAAAAAAAAACTACTTTAATAAAAAAAAAAAAAAAAAAGACAAAATACCAGGAGTGAGAAATATGCTGAACTCACTAAAAAGGTGAGTGAAATGCATGGAAAAAAATCGTGGCGGGAATGGATTTCATTATGAATCCCTTCAATCAAAAGGGATATTTTTCCTCTGCAGAAAGAATATTATTAAAAAAAATATATAAACTGCATAAATGGACGGAAATAGAATGAGAAACACGTAAAAGGGAAGGAAAAACTACTTTAAAAACAAAACTATCATTCATCTTGTAGAAAGCACCTTTCAGTTCGCATTCCTGTCCCCGCTCAATATGCATATATATTTCTCTAGTTTTATTAAGCGGCCTGCTTAGTGGATGCGATGTGTGGGAATATTTACTGAAGTTTCTTGGGATTGCTGTCCGTGGATAGGTTTAAATAAAGGTTTTAATAATAGTTTACTTTTTGGGTATGTAAAGATATATTGTTACAGAACTCTTTCTACTCGAATTGCATCGCATTTTATGTTATATATATTATCATAAATATGGATCTCAAACACTTATTCAATTGAAAATGTCACATTTAGATAATAATTCATCGATACATTCAGTCCCGTTATGCATAATTTTGTTTCGATATACTTCGCCATCTTTAAAGCCTCTTCATTATTCCATCCCAACACTTTCTTTCTTTTGTTTGATGAAATATTCTAAGTGTTTTTATACGCTTACAGGGAAATTAATCTTTTCTCATTAACTAGGGTTCGAAACAGTATGCAAGATCAGGTAAGAGCGGCGGGTAAAGTAGAATATCTCAGACAAACAATACAGTTTTCTCCTGGGTTTGCGAAGATAAATATTACACAGTAACATAAATAATTTAAATATAAAACATATTAAATTTAAAGAATAAATCATTAAATCTTATTATATATTATAACATACAGCTGAAATGGCTAGATGTAGCCGTACGTACTATCCTAACAGTTTGGACTTCCCGCTGGTAGAACTATTTTCAGCCCTTTGGTCCTCAGTCAACATTAATCTTCAAAGATATAAATGCAATACCAATCGTTATCGACTGTCTTCATAATTCTTGTTCTTTTAATGTTCTCTCTTTCTTAATAGTGTCTTATTTTATTCGGATATTTTTTAACTCTCATTGACGCCTTTGCAACTGAGTGGTTTTATTGTCTTCTTTGGAGTGAGATGATTAGAAGGCTGCGTGTTCAGATCACGCCGGGGTCACCACTTATTAGTATGGGTGTATCTGCCACACACAGTTTACTGACTATTCTGTGTTAGGAAGAATAACGTGTTTTAGTCTTCCAGTAGTACACCGATACTAATATTAGCATTAGTTTAACCATTGATACACTGACACTGAATACGAATATAAAAAGACGAAATACGCGAGCGTAACAAACAAAACGTTTAATATGGCAAACAACTTTCGTATATATATATTCAAAAGATTTGCACATGTCCCAAAACAAATGATTGTCCATATTGTCCCAGAGGAACGAGTAGGTTTACAGAACGAGAACAAAGAAATTACATACCATCTTTATGGCCTTTGGTCGTCCTCAGATAAGTGAACCGAAATTATGTTTTTCTTTGGTTAGGCCGTACACGTGTAGACCAGTTTCCACGTGTGTGGACACCCTGGTGGTCAGGAACATAAAGAGGCCGTTCCTCCCAGAACGGAAGTAAAGACAAAAAAGGCAGAAGAGTTCTACTCTCTAAAAGGGGCCAAAACTCTCATGAGCTAAAACCAAGGGAAACAACTGTGGTCTCCTTACAAAACAAAACATTCTAATACCGACATTATGAACACGGGCTGGACTACATTAAGCAAGTAAATATCAATAAAGTAGATAAACGTCATTATATATTGTTAGATAATTATTGATAGACTTATTCAAGCATATATTTTTTTCGTTTCATTTCGCTCTACTTTTTTTATTTCTTCTTTAAACCAGCCATATTATTCCATCCGCCATAATTGTTTTCTTTTTGAAACCTATTCTAAATGTTTTCTTCTGGGCTTTCATTGAAATTAAGCTTAACAATTGCGATAATGAAAATTGGGAAACCAAAATCTCTGTAACTGGGACATTGAAAGTTAATTGTATCCCTCTAATTGAAAAAAAGTGTGGCATACTGACACACTTACACTCGCATTTATTATATAGAATAAGAATATCAGCTATTCAGAGTTATGTTTCTTTAATTGAAAAGGTGTAACAAACTAGCATTGGCATTTATTATATAGATTACTATGTACGTCATTCAAGTGGGTACAATTATTTGAGTTGCATCCTTTGTTTTTCGTTTTTTTTTGTTTTTGTTTTTTTTAAATAGAAAAATTATTAACGACTGGCGTATATTGTGAATAAGTCTGAATAAAAGAGAGTGTGCTTCGTACAGGAATCGAACCCTTATTACTTAGTCACAAGGGAAACCGTTTCTTTCTTTTAAGTCATAACCTTTCAGTATGTAGGCGGTAATGGCTCTCCACCTCCCTCTATCACTTGCAGCTCTCAACAAGTTCCTTCCCTCTGCTTCCTCCGTCAGACACGTTCTGTCAACCACTTGCTTACGCTCGCCAGGTATGTCACACGTTGTTTTCCTGTGTCTCTCTTTCCCTCTATTCGACTCATGTGTATCAGATTCTCCAGGTTCTCCTTCCTTATTATATGTCCCAGAAACCTCAGCTGCCTCTTCCTAATATTAAGTATAAGCCTACTACTTGTTTGCAAACACTCTAAGACCTCATTGTTGATCACAAGCACGGTGCATGATATATTCAGCATCCTTCTTTAGGACCACATCTCTGTTGCCTCGAGTCTCTAGTTCATGCAACATTCGCTGCCGTAAAGAAGGACAGATGTCATGTAATCGCTCACTATTCTTTTCTTTTTACCAAAGAAATCCTCCTGTCTCGCAGTACTCAGGCTAGCGTTTGGAATGTGTCCTTAGCCATCCCAAAACACCTACGGATCATATTATGGCACTTACTGTCCACTGTCTAGAGGCTTCCCAGATATTTAATCTTACGCGTCTGCTTGATTCTAGGTTTCCTGACCTTCAAATTGCTTTTCGGGCTCATCCTCTTACCGACGACCATGCACTCCGTCTTCTTGTAGTTTATGCTTAGTCCTTTTTTTCTCACTCTCCATCGCTACCTTCTGTAGGAGATTTTGTAATTTCTTTTCCGTATCTGCTATCAGTACTGCGTCATCTGCGTATCTTATGTTCTTAAGATTGTGGCCGCTAATACTGAATCCCGGTAGGGTTTCTAATTCTCTAAGGACTGCCTCACTGTATAGAGTGAAGAGGACATCGGAGAAGACGCAACCTGGTCTTACGCTCCTTTCTATTTTTGTATATACACTGAACCTGTTTCCTATGCGTATGCATGCTGTTTTCTGCCAGTATAGATTCTTGATTGTTCTACCTTTCGCGAATATATCGAGGTTACTGAGCAGTTACATCAGATTTTTATGGCGTCTTTTGTCGAATGCCTTTGCGTATTCTATGAAACATAGGTACAGGTATTGATGCATCTGTATCGCTCTTTCTGATAACATTCTGAGCATAAATATCGCGTTCCTTGTTCAAGCGTCTTTCACGAACCGGCACTGTTCTTGCCCTGTCTCTGACCTGAATCTACTGCGCGTTCTGTTTATTAGAATACGGATGATAAGGGAAACCATTACTGTAGTGGAAAGGAGCATTTACCAATGAGCAGAAAGTATTTACTTATTCAATTCCTATTGACGCAAAATTATTCTTAAAAAAAAAAAATCTGAATCTAGTCCGGTTGGTATTAATTTCATACTGAAAGGAAAGAAAATAATAAGAGGGTTAGCCACCAAATATGTTTATTCATTAAAAATGACGTTTATTGTAATAAGAAATAATGTTGGCTTCCAATCCATCCATATATATATATATATATATATATATATATATATATATATATATATATATATATATATGTGTGTGTGTGTGTGTGTGTGTGTGTGTGTGTGTGATGATAGTGGATAGCAAGTGTATGCAGTGATTCCTGAAGGATCCATCTACGAACCTGGAGAGAGATTACTTATTTTATGATTGTGTATGTACGAAACTAAGTAGCGTGAAGTTGAAGCCTATATCAGCTAAGTGTCAAACTTGTATTGATTATATATATATATATATATATATATATATATATATATATATATATATATTACCATTCTCTGTCGTGCGCTGATAGCTTACTCGTAGTGTCTATGACTGATGTCGAATCCTTGTGGTTTTAATCCCAGCTTAAAGCAATCGGCTGTCTAGCCTCACTGATGACTTGTGATACAGCGAAATAGGCTCTCTGTATATATATATATATATATATATATATATATATGTGTGTGTGTGTGTGTGTGTGTGTCGTATAGATATTTTTTTTCAGAATTCAAATTACATGAACGATAGTTAATTTGATATATACATTATATTGTCATATATATATATATATATATATATATATATATATATATATATATGTGTGTGTGTGTGTGTGTGTGTGTGTGTGTGTGTGTGTTAGTTTAGGATTTTGTTTCAAAATATACGATATTTAGGAGAGTCTTACATACTTGAAAATACTCATGGCATATTCAAATGTCTTCAATATATATTCTCTCACAATATTTTTTCCGAATATTATATAGGTGTTTCATTGACATTTCATTAAGCCTGCGTTAGTCACATGGGGAGTTTGTTACCCCCAAAATGTTAAGTACTTGTAATTCCTTTTTGGCAACTTGTTTCTTTTTGCTCCATACCCCTACTATTCTTACTCATTGAGAATGTGTAGTACACGGTGTAGCTCAGTTGTATCTCAGTTGTCGGGGGAGACGGGCACGAGAGGATTATGCATTTTCGGAAATTCGATGTGACTGACGCAGAGTTAGATCGAGATATTGTAATGTTTTAGTAGTCACTCACGGATTATTATTTTCTTTTTCCGAACCATATCTACGAAAGCTTTATATAACGACATTCGATCTTATAATCTTAGCGAAGAGAATTCTTCTTTCAAACTTGGAGACCTGTGATAAACTCTCACAAAATAAGTAATCTGTTACCAGATTGTTAAATGTTGCTAAAGGAGAAAAAAAGAAGGTTTATTTTAACGAGATGAATATAAAGAGAAAAAGGAAATGATTTACGGTAGAGTAATCGGTCACGAGACTGATTAAAAAAGTTTCAATTAGCACAGACTGAAATTAAACAAGAACATAAATATCTACTAATATATAGCATAAAATGCCAGAAGTTATATATCTTGAGGTCTTTCAAGAGCAGCAACAATTTAAATGGATAGTGTTTTACTCCAAGAGAATATAATGACATAATGAAAAAGTTCATGTTCCACACTACTTCAAGCAGAATGTTAAGAACGATGCCCCTATCGACCTTGGAAAAATTGATATAGGAAATGGAAAAAAAACAATTTAAGATTAATATATTCGCTGCTCCATCAAAGAACACAGAATGCTTCTTTATAAGGAAACGAATAATATTACTATTATCATTACAGATAATACCCTCGGCCTTTATTGGTCTTGTACTCTTATCATCTCTCATTTGCTTCTCCATCCTAGGACAGAGCGCAACTCAGTTTTGTCTCGTCCGCAAACAGGGCGAAGCTGGAAATATTAATGAGAGACGCCCGGTTCCGGGAACAGGTACCTGCGACCGTGCCCACCTCATTACACAAGAGAGGAGGATCGGTAGCAATATTGATGCCAGTGCAAAAGACGTTTACAGAAGCAGGTCAGTTTGGTGGCCTGGCCCGGATTTACGTGCACGGTGCCCGACATTAATCTCGACCATTTGTCACAAAGTGGAGAGACGGGTAAATATCTAGAAAAGAGGAGAGTAGGTACTACAGTTTGACACAAGCCTGATGTCTCTGAAGTGACGTAAAGCCTAACTTGAGTAGCATATTTGCCCGAGTTACGTAGTATTCTCATGGGGGGAAAGCGTAATGATTCCATTAGTGAATAGAACTGATACTGTATTTGTTATTTACTCATTCACCCACGTTACTGGTTTCAGACGTAAGATAGGTTTAAAGTAGTGATCCCAAGCGCATGCACATGGTCTAAGGCCCTTAATTGCCTGGTCATTCGCAACCAACGTCGCTCTGGTGTCGATATTCTCTCGACCTTCCTTCTTTGGTGCCATGAAGAAGATGCTGCCGTAGGATTGGAATCCCTTGAACCGGGTATCGCGCATTTACTAGTTGTGTTCTGGCCGAAGACACAAACACAAGTGAGCGATAAAATATAGTTTGTCTGCCAGAAAGCATGAACTAAACTTTGATCCCTGCTCAATGACTGAAGAAAACGTTACTCGAGTGGCACAGACAGCACCAATTACATAAGGTATCCGCTAATATTATCTTTGTGAAGGATTTCAACAATTCAGTACTTGATTCAGAAAGAATCAATGTTTAAAATATTGAAAATAAAATTAATTCTAAGTTATTTTTTCTTCGATGGAATTAAAATGATTTATTGTAACGAACAGATACGTTCGCATTGCCAATTTAAAAAAAAAACGGTCCGAATTAAAAAAAAAAAATAGGAGCATTTTAACGTATAAATTTCAAAAGGAAAATAGTGAAAGCCCCTATGTTCATATATTGGCATTAAACAGGAATACTACGCTAAAACGTGGTCAATATTTCGAAAGATGATTGTAAATAAAAACGTGTACAAAAATACTTGGCCAATGTTTGATAAAACAAACGACCAATCCTTTGGTCTATCCAGTGTGAAGTGAACAGAAAATGGTAACGTATAAATCAATCTTATTAAACAATGCACTAGAGCAAGAGCTCTAAACGGCTATGAACCGATGCCTTGTTATTTTATTTGTCTTTTAATCTTGTGGATTTCTTTCAATTGTTCATTTTAGTTGCTTTTTGCGATCAACATTTTTTTTCGAAGGCCAGTTGATTACCCTAATTTCCCAATGCTGAAAATATTTTGTGCTCCGTTCTCCAGGGATTTGCCAACTGATAAGGCATCCGAAAAAAAATCAATATCACATGCCTCTTCTGATCACACGCTTTCAAAAAATACTCAATTCTGCAATCGTTCTTGACTGCTAAGAGGTGTTGTACATATCGGAAAAGCAGATAAGGAATGCAGATACCCTTCCATTGCAGTTTTTTACCAGCTTCTTTAGTGAAAAGAAAGCCTTTATGGATTTGGAAGAACGTATATAACGTTATATCGCAGGAGGTTATTACATTTTTTTTTTGTTTTCAACTTCTATGCTATTTATATGTATTTATTTCGTAACATAGCATCACGACTATTATTTACGTCCAGCATACAAACCAGTCACGCAATTGCAAGAATGATACATGTCGTTTTAATTGTCATATGAAATATAAAGTTGTAGGTATATAATTGTCATAACTTCTCCGTCTCTGTAAATTGTTGTATCGTTCTCTTAATGTCTCTTTCTCGTTGTTTCTTTCTTTCTTTCTTTCTTTCTTTCTTTCTTTCTTTCTTTCTTTTTTGTCTCTTCCTTTTAATTGTTCTTTGTGTCATTCTCTCCAGGTCTCTTTCTTTCTTTCTATGTCTGTCTGACTTTCTTTCGTTCTTTCTTCCTCTCTATGTATGTTTCTTTGGTTCTCTCTGTGTCTTTCTTTCTTTCTTTCTTTCTTTCTTTCTTTTTTGTCTCTTCCTTTTAATTGTTCTTTGTGTCATTCTCTCCAGGTCTCTTTCTTTCTTTCTATGTCTGTCTGACTTTCTTTCGTTCTTTCTTCCTCTCTATGTATGTTTCTTTGGTTCTCTCTGTGTCTTTCTTTCTTTCTTTCTTTCTTTCTTTTTTGTCTCTTCCTTTTAATTGTTCTTTGTGTCATTCTCTCCAGGTCTCTTTCTTTCTTTTTATGTCTGTCTGACTTTCTTTCGTTCTTTCTTCCTCTCTATGTATGTTTCTTTGGTTCTCTCTGTGTCTTTCTTTCTTTCTTTCTTTTTTTCTCTTCCTTTTAATTGTTCTTTGTGTCATTCTCTTTATGTCTGTCTGATTTCTTTCGTTCTTTCTTCCTCTCTATGTATGTTTCTTTCTCTCTGGTCTTTCTTTTCTTTCTTTCTTTCTTTTCTTTGTTGTTCTTTGTGTCATTCTCTCCAGGTCTCTTTCTTTCTTTCTATGTCTGTCTGACTTTCTTTCTTCTTTCTTCCTCTCTATGTATGTTTCTTTGGTTCTCTGTGTCTTTCTTTCTTTCTTTCTTTTTTCTTTCTTTTTGTCTCTTCCTTTTTTAATTGTTCTTTGTGTCATTCTCTCCAGGTCTCTTTTTCTTTCTTTTTATGTCTGTCTGACTTTCTTTCGTTCTTTCTTCCTCTCTATGTATGTTTCTTTGGTTCTCTCTGTGTCTTTCTTTCTTTTCTTTCTTTCTTTCTTTCTTTCTTTTTGTCTCTTCCTTTTATTGTTCTTTGTGTCATTCTCTCCAGGTCTCTTTCTTTCTTTCTATGTCTGTCTGACTTTCTTTCGTTCTTTCTTCCTCTCTATGTATGTTTCTTTGGTTCTCTCTGTGTCTTTTTTTTCATTCTCTCCAGGTTTTTTTTCTTTCTATGTCTGTCTGACTTTCTTTTTGTTCTTTCTTCCTTTTAATGTTTCTTTGGTTCTCTCTGTGTCTTTCTTTCTTTCTTTCTTTCTTTCTTTTTTGTCTCTTCCTTTTTAATTGTTCTTTGTGTCTTCTTCCTTTTTTTTTATGTCTGTCTGACTTTCTTTCGTTCTTTCTTCCTCTCTATGTATGTTTCTTTGGTTCTCTCTGTCTTTCTTTCTTTTTTTTTCTTTCTTTCTTTCTTTCTTTCTTTTTTGTCTCTTCCTTTTAATTGTTCTTTGTGTCATTCTCTCCAGGTCTCTTTCTTTCTTTCTATGTCTGTCTGACTTTCTTTCGTTCTTTCTTCCTTCCATGTATCACTCTTTCACTTTCTTTCTTACACTTTTTTGTATCTTTATTTCGTTCTCTCTGTTTTTTCTTTCTTTCGTTCTCTCTTTGTTTCTTTTTTCCTCTCTCTCTCCGTCTAACTCTTTCTTTATCTGTCTCTTTCTTTCCTTTTTTATTTCTTTCGTTCCATGTATCTAACTTTCATTCTTTCTTTCTTTATTTCCATGTATCTCTTTTTTCCCCCTTTTTCTGTCTTTCTTTCTCTCTTTCTTTCTTTCGTTCTTTCCATGTATTTCTCTTCCACTCTTACTTTCTATATATCTTTCTTTCCATGTCTCTTTTTCTGTTTGTCTTTCTTTCTTTCTTTCTTTCTTTTCATGTATCTCTCTTCCACTCTTTCTTTCTATATTTCTTTCTTTCTTTCTATGTCTCTCTCTTTCTTTTAATGTCTCTTTCTTTTTCCTCTGTCTGTGTCTTTCTTTCTTTCTTTCTTTCTTTTTTCTCGCACTATATTTCTCTTACACTTTCTTTTATATCTATGTCTTATCCCTTTCTATATATTTCCCTCTCTCTATGTATATCCCTCTTACTCTCTCTCTCTCGGTTATTGTATCTTTCTCTTACCTTAACTTTCTTACTTCCTCTCTACTACGGTGAAGTTCACCCTGTACAGCGTCCGGTAGCAATTCCAGTCAGACAGGTGCAGTGTAATAGACAGTTTATGAGGATAAGTGGGAAAGAACGGTTAAACCCAGACTTGAACAGGTGAGAATCGTAGTGATCGGGAAAACATCAACTTTGGGAGTCGTTTTCACAGAGCCGAAGGAAGAATCTGCTTGAATGGAACTTACTTCTCACCAACGGAATACGCAGGGAATGAAGGTGGTTCGTTACAATGTGCGTAATATGGCGGGTCCTAGCCGTGAACTTTAGAACTGGTGAAACTAATGAATATTGTACATCAGAGCATTTTCCATGGAAATAGCGATAAATAATGAGAGGCTAGCAACAACCCGTCTGTGAGAGATGGGTTGCATGTCGTAAAATAATTTATAATCCACAAGGTCAAAGAAACGCTTATAGACTCTATTGAGACAGTCAAGTGAGGACTATACACACACAGGCACCCCCATATATATATATATATATATATATATATATATATATATATATATATATATATATATATATATGTATGTATGTATGTATATATGTATATATATATATATATATATATATATATATATATATATATATACATGTCTGTGTGTTTGTGTGTGTAATTTGCCCCTAATTCTACAGTGTATATTTCGGTAAATAAGGTTGATAATTTGGCATATAAATTTATAATCCCTATCTATAAAAGGCAAGACGTGTGTGTGTGTAACGAATACACGGCCGCAATTTTCGACGGATTTGCACCAAAAATTGCATGCACATGCTCCAAGTTAGCGGGAAGGCCAACGCCGACGTTGCATTTCCCAACACCCATCGATAGTGGAAATAATCGATTTTTTAATGCTTCTACTGCAGTTTTCATGTAGTTTTTGGCCATTTTGTACTGGCCAGAGTGGGAGCCAATAGCTGGCTGCCACCAATAGGCATGAAGATTCTATTGGCCAGCGTGAGAGCAAACAGCTGACTGACACGAATGTTAACTAGCATGCAAAATATCGATAGCTGCATTCGTCACAAGTGGGAAAAATTTAAATCTGCATGGCACTTTACTCCAATTGGCTCATTCGCTTGCTTAAACTCAACGTTGATTCTGATTCCGCAGAACTGGGTTGGATGTGAAAAAGTATTTGTTGTTAACATTCTTTTTTCATTCCGTTTTTCCAGTTACGAGTTTTTTTTAAAGCTGATCGTTTTGTGTTCATTTTGTTTAGTTCTTTTTTCGTAAAAGATTTATTGTTTAATGTTTTAAGAGATCCATTGACAGGACCCAATGAGTGTGAGTTCAATACCCGGTTAATGCAGTGGAGAACTTTCAGAGGGAAATTAACAGGAGATAACTGATCACTGACATACATTAAAAACATCGAACGTGGAACTAGAACAGTCTACCCCAGTGATCGAAATAAAGGGTTCAGTTCGACATTCCAACCACCTGAAGAAAGCCGGAGCGTACAACGGCCGAAACGTTGTAATGAATATGGCGACAAAGATGAGGGCAATAGTCCGAATAATGTAAATAACGGACATATCTAGAGGAAGAGAAGGGATATTATATTTTCAAAGTGTCTCAACCTTTTCTCCATCTCGTTCATCACATATATAGACGTTTTTTCAGATGTTCTCCAGGACCCTTAGAAAGATTTCCTTAGGCATTGTTCCAATTCCGTCTCAAACTTGTTTTGAATCTGCCTGTTACGTCTCCCAGGAAAAATTTATTTTCTTAATCAATAATTTTTTGGATGAGGACTAAGGCGGGGCGATTTTGGAAGCGTTGTATTGCACTAAAGTTGAAAACTTTGGTTCTACATGATAAATAGGGACAAATATTTTCCAAATCCATACCGTTTATCGAGGAAATGAGTTTGAGAATAAGTTTAGATTTAAAATCGTAGGATCAAATTCTTTCTGGTGATCAGTGAAAGCACTAAGAGCAGTCTTTTAATTTAGATATATTTTGATGTAATATGTTATACAGTGAGGCCCTTTAAGTGTGACTTTCAATAAACAACGCACATTTAAGATACTTTTTCTCAGAATTTATGCCCAGCAATATAACGGTGTTATTACAATTACGATCAAACAATCGATTTAAAGAATAATCTAAAAATCTTATTCATTAAGTAGCCTCTTTTGAAATCTTTGACAATTTTTTTTACAGTTCTTAATTATCGAACACAGTAAAAAAAATTGCACATTTTCATGTACCTGTAAAGGCATTCACCCGAGGTGGGTTGAGCCGGCTCCAATATTGGGGTTTCATGGGAATTTGGAATTCACAAGCGGTCCCCAACCCGCATGTATAACACACGAGACTTGATTATAGTGGTGAAGGTTTCGTGCAGGACAATCCACACTTTTTGAAGGGCTGATTACAGAGACCCGTTGCACTACGTGCCACAAGGTCCCCATACGACCCTCCGCAGATTTTGAATTCAGAGTTTTTTTTTTTTTCTAGTCTACAGAACCCAGTCTGTCCTGCTATTTAGGGAGAAGAAGAGTATTCACACCTTTCCCAAGGGTATTAGCACGTAAGTGAATGTAACGGACTCGACTGGAATTCGAACTCGGCTCTCCGATTCCTCAATCCAAACCGCTATCCATTACTCCACTTTTCATGTGGCGATTCATAATAAGAATTCTTGTTTGAATATATATTCCATTCAATGTATCTAATTAAAATATATTAATTTTATTTTGATTTATTCTTAAAATAGTAACATTTGTAGTAAGTATGCAAGCAAGAGCATACTGAAAGTTGATATTTCTATATACATTTTTTTCAAACGACCATTACTTTGTTCCCTCCAGCCTCACTTATGTGTACATCAATGTTGGTAAAATACATGGAATTCTGAAATGAACACTTTATTTAATCAATGTGGGTAGACTGTTCCTTTTCCACTACTCATGATTAAGGATATCGTCTTTTTTTAGTTCTCGGAATGCTCAACGACCGAATCGTTGTGACAACGGCAACGAAGATGGGAGACAACAGTCCGAATATATACAGTGTAAGAAAATTAAATTTATTATTCAGAACAAAGCCGTGCATTTTTTTTTTTTTTTTGGTCGGGGGTGTTATCTTTCATGATTTACTGACAATCCACCCATTCACTAACTAATTTCTCAGTTTTCTCTCCAATAATTAAATAATAATAATAATAATAATGATAATGATAATAATGATTATTATTATTATTATTATTATTATTATAGATATTGTCTTAGGATTTCTCTAGAAGCTGGAAACAGTATCATTATTGATAGATTGCATGATAAACATACGTAATATCGATAAATATTCCTTTTTATTACTTCTTTTATTATCATGTATTCATGATTAGGTCGGTAAATTCCTCCTTCTCGAATATGTACGCAGTAACCTCGGATAAAAGCCTGCTTTGAAGAACATGTTCGTTATTATAAATCATAAAACAATGCAATCTTATCGACAATGAAAATAATAAGTTACAGTCACGGGCATGATTTTACAGATCGATACATAAAAATACAAAGCTCTATGCAAACTTTTGATCATCGATCCATTCTATCCATAAGGAGCGGGAGAAAGCCACAAATAAACATGGATATTTAAATTAATTGCAAACAAAAAGCGTCGAAGATCTTTACATTTTCTCTTAATGACGCATTCAAACAAAAAAGAATGTTGTATTAATAATTTTTCCAATCCTTAACAACTTTAAAATATTGAATAATGAATTTGTTCATTGCGTTCGTGACAGGAAGGGTCAATTGAGTGCTAAAATGTTTTGGTAATTATAATAATTACAAATCTTTCCAAAAAAATATTATTTCATATTCATTTAAGAGAATTCCTGTTGTGCAAGTCGAAATGGATCTTTTGACATATTTGCTATCCATTATCCTGCAGAGAGACGTCATATATGGACTGAGCAGGCAAAATATTCTTACGGGAGATATGTGCCAATAATAATAGCTACTTTTACTAAGAGAAAATATATCCGGTAAATTTATAGATATATAAAATATGAAACCGACCATGATTACGTCAATTGATTTAATGAGATCTGGGATTATAGGTAAGAAATGCTTTCATGAAAGAATACTAAATTATTTTGGATTAATAACTAATGCAGAATATTTTAAAAATATGTACAACTAGTTGAGTATTTTTGATCAGAACTTCCCCATGGAGAGAATAATCAGCAACTCTGTAAAAATCATTGGGTGAACATTACTTTCGATGGATGTATGGATACTTACGCTGCTGTGAAGTGAGTAGCTATGGTCAAATGTAAAATAAATAACAGAACTGTCTAAGAAAAAGAATTGACCATCTTTCTAATAACAAGAGAGAAAAAAAGAAAGAACGAACGTAGAACGAATATAACGATAGAAAAAAATAATAGAACAAAAATCAACAGTAATATAGCCAAATATTCACAAACTAAGAATTGGCGTTTTCGCACAAAAGCAAATTTGAACGATCGAGCGTGGCATTCTGACTTCAAAACAGAAATCTCAACATCCATTTGTAAGTTTCTGCCTATAAAAGCAGAGGGGCAATTGGTTTTTAGTCATTCAGAGAAAGATTGAAATCAACACCAAAGATTCTTTAGAATGGACATGACATCAGTAAATGTTGAGTTCGGAACAGTGTAAACGCCGATCAAACCGAATAACCATAGAAAACAATGGTCATCGCTAAATTAGATTCAAGAGCCATCACATTGTCAGAACATAACCCTCTACCAAATTATGGATATTATTAATAAGCGATTAATATAAATAACCGATTATTGTTTCTAGTTTTATTTTTTGTTACAATGTTAAAACGATACTCAAGTGCAGCAGGACTAAAAATTACAACTCCCCTAAACGTAAGTCTCTTTATTTGAATGATTTGCATATGGCGGGAAATGGATATAAGAAAATAGTCATAATTAAAACAGTTGTAATTATTTATAAAATCTGTTAGTTCTTTATGTCATAAACGCAAATAGTTATGTCAATGTGATAAGCGTAATGATATTGCAATCAAATTGTTGCGGTTCATCTTTAAACACACACACAAAACACACACAGAAACACCTATATATATATATATATATATATATATATATATATATATATATATATATATATATATATTTCGTTAAATCAATAATTATAAACACATAAATCTATTAAAAAGCAGACAATTGAGTAAGTTTTTTTAAAACTTTATATGAAAAACGAAAAAGAAAAACGCAAAAATAAAAATTGATATTTACTTACATTTTCCAAAATAAAATCAGAACGTTCTTTGATAAAGTCATAGTGCATATCAAGAACAGAACTAGAATGGAATATTCTTAATTTCGCTTTTAATTTGCCACTGTTCTCTCTTGTCGTAGACTAATGAACAGTTTTGCTTTTTATATTTGGAATAAATTTATATTATTTCATTGAAGTAAGTATAAGTTTTATTTATTTTATTTCTTTCGGACAAGTTAAATTTTTATGTTTTCATTACAAATACAAACATGCTTTGTGTGAAATTTACTAAAATATATAAATTACGTAACTTAAACTTGTTACTTGGAAATTGACTTCATGTATTTCACTTAATGTTAATTTATATTCTCTTAATTTTTTTATTTATAAAAGTATACCCATAATCAACTTTATTGTTGAGTAATTTGTCTTCGTTTCTAACAAATGCAAAATTATGCTTAATTTTCGCCACATTTTTGTATCGACATGAAACATTTTAATTTTGTTTGGTTTAAAGAAATAATTTATTAACCCGATTTGTTCAAGTCGTTCTTATTACAAATTTTACAAAGTATCACCCAAGAAAATTAATTTTAATCATTTGTTTAAGTTTTAACTGTTTTTTCCTCCGAAATCTTTTTATTCCATTCTGTTTATACGCTAAATTTATTTCAAAATGTCATTGTTAGAAAATGTCAAGTATTTTCCCATGATCTGCTATTCACAGCAGCAAATATTTTTTTTGTTTAGCATACCGTTAAAACTTTAAAAAAAGAGTAAATATAAAATTCTCTACTAAAGAGTTTTATGAAAAATATACACCCAAGAAAAGGTAGTAAATAGTAAAACGTTGCTGAGAGTTATAATGGACAGGAAGTTGGGGAGAGCCGTTGTTGTCAATAATTTGGACTCAAAACCAGCACGGAAGAATTAACTGTCAAGCAAAAAAAAATTATCGGAATCGGATGAAAACTGCGGAAACGCATAAACAACGACCAATCACACACACACACACACACACACACACGCGCGCACACACACACACACACACGCACACACACACACACACATTTTGAAAATTATAGAAATAGATGTCACAATTAGAGATATAGATGTCACTAAATTTAATATATGTTTGGAAAATATATATGTTTGGAAAATATAAACGAGGCATACAAAATATTAAGCAGTTTTTAGAATCACTTTTTCACATTCATAGAAAAGTATATTTATGGCAAAATAAATTATAATAACATTTTTACATCATGAATAAAATCAATGAAAAGAAATTTGCTTTTTTGTCATGTTTTTGTCCCAGAACTGATGGTTACGATATGATTTTTGTTTCATTAAAAATGTTTTACCGAAGTTAATTAATTCAAAGATTAAAATGCGTAGAACATTTCTACCACACTTTTAACGGAGTGTTAATTGTTGATTTCGAAGTACAGCTAAATTATTTGATAATTTTAATAAGGCATTAGTAATGAAAGAAAAATTAACAAAATAATGTTTTGAGCCACAATAATTATGCTCTTCGACACTATAGTTTTCTTTGAATTTTTTAACAGGAGACAATATGAAACTACCATAAACCCAAACACTAACCAAAAATCATCACTCACACTAAAATGGTGCGATTTGAGATAGATTTCCAGATTTGGCTATGATTTGCACAATCATTTGACCCGAAGTAAAGAATGCCATAAATATACTATTAAAATGTTGACAAATCTTACTTCGCTTTATATATTGTGTACTTCACTTACTTAATCAATATTAAATATTGTAGATAGAAGCACAGGCAATCTTTTGAGATTTATATGTTAGATAATTCATAAGACGGCTGTTACATTAAAACAGCTTTTAAAAAAGGGATGCAAATTCGTATCACGGCTATGAGATATTCTTTATTCCCAAACCGTATTACCAAATCAAAACCGTAGCAAGACGATCTTAATGTTGTAATGAAACACCTGTAATATATATTAATGATTTATAAAAGTATGAACATTAGAAATTTGAACGCCAATTTAGTTCATCTTAATAGAGTATGCTACGTCTGTGGAAAACCAAAATAATAACAAGGGAATCATACTTATTACTAAGAATACGTTGCAGTTAAGAATGTATTACATTCTCATAGGACAATGTTCAAGGCCAAAGGTAGTGAATTGACAAGGATATATCTTAACAATCGACTCCAAAAGCAGAGTTTCATATGAGAAAAATACCATTATGTGCGTGGTATTATCAAGGTAATACTCATTTACAATGGTTAAAGTGCATTGAGCGATAGATTCACACTTTTACGTCCAGCAGCTGGAACGTAGCAATAATAATTTGGCCGAAAATCGTATAGTGTTCGTCAAGAAGAAAACAATCTTTTCTCCTTCATGTTATCGTAATGCCATATACAGCATTAAAACACACAGACAAAAAAGCTATTTTGTCGTGTTCTAGCCTGCAACTCTTGTTCACCTGATCTTCTCGAACTAACTATCATTTTTTTCCGATTGCTTCGAATGGTCTTAATGGAGATTTCTTTTATTATTTAAAACAAATTCTAATGTTCATCAAAACGTTTTCGCATCAAAGCGTACTTGATTTTACTTCCAAATTATCGAAAGCCTGATAAAGTAGAAAAAGCCATTGCAAATAAAGGTAAATATAGAATTGAATTAATGTAAAGGCGCTTTATTTTTGAAGAATAATGTTGATAAACAACAACGTAAATTATTTACGATTATTTACGATGTCACATTATACACACACACACACACACACACACACACACACACACATATATATATATATATATATATATATATTTATATCTTATGTGGAACAGATGCCATTTTGATATGATACTTAATTGAAACCTTATTGTGTGCGTGATTCGTTAATAATTTATGGCTATTCTTCTTCATTAGAAAACTTATTTGCTGATGAATGATGACACCTTTGGGATTCCTTTGCTAGTGATCAGTCTCCGTGTTTAGAAAAATCGACAATAAATTGTCATTAATAAGAATAAGATTAATTTAATTTTCGTTATCGCAATGTTTGGTCATATTGATATCAAAGCAAATCAAATACATGATGATTCGTTCAATTATAGACATATGGTATTACGCTGATGGATTTAAAACCAAATGAAATGCGCTATGATGATTGCTTTGATCAGAGATATAATAATACATTGCACAATAGGTTTGCGCTAGGCTGATGAAATTTAAATACATCAAGATATGTTGGTATATTTAATTTTGATAACTGTTACACTTGATCCTTGTTTTATATTTATGTCCATGGGAAAATAGTTGGTGTGTTCTTATTTGAATCTATAGACAGACATTGGTCGTGTTTATACATGGGTCCAAGTTAAACATTGGACATGATTATATTTGAGTTCTTAGGCACACTTCCATTTTGTTTATAAGAGGGTCTAAAGTATACATACGCTGTGTTTATCCTGGAATCCGTAGCCAAAATTTTGAGACGTTTATAATTGGTTAATCATTGTTTGCTCTTATATTAGGTTGGTGCAAAAATAATGACATAATAATGTCGTTTTTGACGTTAAAAATACGTCAAAAACGACATTATTAAGTCATTATTTTTGCACCAACCTAATACTTTAATGCATAGATAAAACGTAGCAGTACCCATAGCTGAGGTTATAGATAAACATTTTTGATGTTTATACACTAACCCTTGAGTAAAAGGTAGTTATGTGTATACTTGAGGTAGATATTGGTGGATTCTATACACTAAACTATGAGGGAAAATTGGGCATGTTTATACATGAATATATAAGTAAATTTTGAACAAGAATCTACATGACTAAAGTGTCATCGTGATTATATTGCAGTTCATATGTAAATATTTGATGTGTATTCGTTAAACCATATGTAAATTTGGTTGTACTTACACTTGAATACATCGTCAAACAGTTTTGTACATGAGTTCATAGGAAAGCATCAATTGTATTTACGCTTGAGTTCATTAGTAAATACTGGCATTGTTTTCTTATCAATGACCTTATGTATGCCGGTTTGAACTTTATATAATCGACTTAATGTACACTCCACCGAAAGACAAGACTTGTGCAAAGCAGATGTTTTTGATTTTCGGGAACCAATGGTGGTCTATTTCCTAAATTGTATACAGTCATTCATCTGTTGGAATTTACATGGGCCATTTTATCTACATCTTCGGGAATCTTGAAAAAAAGAATTAATATTTTTTTATGGAATATGTTAGCAACTGGTAAGATTGTAAAATGGTACATTAAATATATAAAGTGACAATTTCAAATATTTATATCAAATTTAAAAGATGAATAGGTAACTTTATTCTTCAAGCGAAAAAACTGCAAATATAGATTGATACTTAATATGACTATCAGTGTTATGATTTGATAATCAGATACGTCATGCCTTTTTTTAAAAGTATTTCACAACAAGCAAGGCGGGAGTGCCACTAGCACGCAAGGGGTTACAGAGAGAAACGGCAAGAATAAAGTGGCATGTTTGAGGAAATGGT
Organism: Acanthosepion pharaonis; assembly: GCA_903632075.3. Lineage (NCBI taxonomy): Eukaryota > Metazoa > Mollusca > Cephalopoda > Sepiida > Sepiidae > Acanthosepion > Acanthosepion pharaonis. The sequence continues at coordinate 389,074 of CAHIKZ030000837.1, read as the reverse complement.
AAAGAGATGGACAGGGAACTAGATCAGGGCATCGGAAGATGTCGATTGACATTGCATTTGAATATTTTAAGATTATAGATATCAGGGAAGCTAATGAGAAGAAAGGAGTTCCACGGACGGGAATTGCGAAATAAGAAGCTGTTTGAATAGACGGCAACATTTAACCGTTTTGACAATGAAAGAGTGGGACCGAGATACCAACCTAGTAGCACGTTTAAATTCAAATAATTGTAGAAAAGACAGAGGGAAGCAACAGTACGTCTATGAGAAAGTGACTGTAAACAAAATGCCAGATCAGGACCTATCACATATCTGGATTTTGTCGAGGACCCCGATACGAACAGCGCGGGCTCCCGACCATATATGGGCAGCAATATTCCATGCAGGGACGAATGGTTGATTTATAGATTTGAAGAGTGGACTGTCGAGAAAAAATTTCTGGCGCGACACAAAGATCCAAATTTCTTTGTGGTAGATAAAGCTATTGATTAAATATATTTGTTCCACCTCAGGTCAACGGGCAGCATGAGACCAAGCAGGCACAGAGAGGAACTCTTGTGAAGTTGTGCATCAGCCATTGTGATGGGTTGCAGGAAGGGTTCTATGTCGTGGGTAAATAAGATCAGTTTCGTTTTGGAGGCATTAAAGTTCCCAAGCCATTTCCTGGACCAGTCAAAAACAGATTGGAGGTTCTTTTCAAGGCCAACGTCAGCAAAATAACCGGATCTGATGATAGGTGAAATAAAATGAATACGAATTTATATCAGCGAATTTTTTTCTTTTTTTTTTTTTAAATAGTGGCAATGAAAATATTTCATTTCCCTGCCCATTACCCCACCTTTTTTAACAAACATTTCCGATAATATCCGACTACATATTTCAGGCAGGATGAGGATCCACAAGATGATCCACAAGAGTGGATTTGAGTTCACAAATATATTAACGAAAATCGTGAATGCAATAAGATACAAACGAGCAAGAATGTTAATTCCGAACTGTCAGCGCGGACTGTAGAGAAAAAAAATCTGTGACAAATGCTTTTATTTGTAACTTGGAAGAGTCCATCCATGTACGGGTAATTTACCATAACAATGATGATTCTATTATATTATTATTATTAGTAGTAGTAGTAGGAGGAGGAGGAGGAGGAGCACCAGTAGGAGCAGCAGTAGTAGTAGTAGTAGTAGGATTTTCTTGGATATCTGTTCTATAAGCATTTCCTTCAATATCGCAACCAGAGACGTATGATCAGAAATGGCTGCATGCCATTTTCCACTGCATATTTTGGGTAAATGTATTCTCTAAGCCCTAAGAGCACACATGTTTTACATAGATAAATGTGAGACCTGTACGTGAAAGTACAATTTGTATTATTATTTTTCACCCTATTAGACATTATATAATTGCCGATGCACGTAAAAAATAAGAAAAGAACTTTTTTTATTATGGAATAGGAAAAAAAACTACTTAAATAAAAGACATATTTCACGGTAAATGCTTCTAAAATAATTTTCAAAATTCAAGCAGGTATATACACACACACACACACACACACACACACACACATATATATATATATATATATATATATATATATATATATATATATATATATATATATATATATATATATATATATACCTGCTTGAATTTTGAAAATTATTTTAGAAGCATTTACCGTGAAATATATCTTATTTAAGTAGTTTTTTTCAAATATATACATATATATATATATATATATATATATATATATATACATGGCTGAGGGAAAATTTCAGACTGATGTCAAGACAGTACGTTTCCGATACCGGCTTGATGTTTAGCCACACTGATGAGGTGTGAAACAGCCAAAATGTCTGTCTCTGTATGATAATATTATATGGCACGTTGGAGTAGTGGATAGCGTCTAGGGTAGAAGAATCGGAGAGTCGAGTTCGAATGCCATTCGAATCCATTACATTTGTGACGTCGTCCCCCCTGGTCGCAGCGTCGACTCTGTCGTTCGATCTCGTTCGCGGCGTCAACTGTGACGTGACGTGGTCCAGGGTTCCGATCCTATGGTCACGACACCAGTTGTGACGTCTTTGCCGCGGCGTCAGCTGTTCGCTCCTAGCTGCTCCAAGTGTGACGTTCTAACCCTTTGGTTAGATGAATACCAGCCTCGTCGTTCCCAACTCGCTTCCAACGCCTGGTTACTAGGGTAACTGCACTGATCTCCGGTCTGCCTACCCACGTTGTGATTAGATCTTAGACAGACGGGATCAAACAGGGATTGGGGCCGTATGCAAGCTGAGTCCAACGGGGGTGATAACACACAAGAAAAAGAAAAAAACTCACAAGGTCAAAAATTATTGAAGAAAAAGGTAACAACTTTTTATATCTAAATGTTCGTTACACAAGATTATTCCTACCTCCCGACCCGTTTTGTGGACTGTGGCACCAAGCTTCTACCATATAACTTTAAGGCTTCGAGTTGCCTGCTCTCTAGAAATTTGCATTTCGGGGTGTGGTTTGGTTTCAACACTGGGCGCTGATCTCTACCTGTCATTCACGGTTGATTTCTTTCGTCGTCCGTGGCTGTAACTAACTCTCTCCCCAGAGTCTGAACTATTGTTCACTCATCTCTGCCGTCAGTGCGCGAACTAACTTCTTCTCTTCGGCTTCAGTTGGACGAGCTTATTCACTTCGGCTTGAGTTGGGTGAATTTCTTCACTTCGACTTAGGTTGGACGAATTTCTCTTCTTAGGCTTGGTTTGATTCCAACTTCTCCACTTAGGCCAAACGGCTGCTTCACTTCGGCTTCTCTTGCCGCAAAGGGGACTAATGAACAAGGCCCATCGTCCGCGCTGCAACTCCAACTCCAACTTCGTCCGAGGCGCAACCCCTAACTGCAACTTTAACTTCTTCTCTTCGGCTTCTCTTCCCCGCAAGGGGGCGAATGAACCGGGCCCGCCGCCCGCGCTCAAGCTCCCTCGCTGTCCGCGGCGTAACTGCAACTGATTTCTGTCGATTGGGGTCCTGCTTTTATTGAGGCAGTCAAAAACTGGGGTGGGTCTGTCGGCGCCAGGGTTTTCTTGATAATTCTAAAGACGTATTATTTCTGATTAGGGATTTTCCATTATCGGTAACTTACTTTCACTCCTACCTCCTTACTGTGCCTCTGAGGGGAAGCGTATACCCGCTTCCCCTTGATCCTTCGTATGTCAGGTGACCGCTCTCGACCAATGGGGTCCTGGTCGGGCATCTTTCCTCCTCCCTCGCACATCACGTGACCGCCCTCGGCCAATGAGACTCTGGTCGGTATCTTTCCTCCTTCATTCGTGACGTCTCTAATCGGGCGTGGACAATCCGTGGCTTTGTTCTGGGGGAAGAAATACCTTGCTTAAAAAAACAAAATTCAAATTGTCCTTTTCGTACGAAAATGACGATCCCGGTTTCTTTTACACGTGGTATCTGTCAAAGCAGCCTATCGCTAATTGGATACGATCTAAAAAAAGAATTTCTTAGACCTGTCGGCGGCCGATTCTCCCCGGCCGATAATAAAAATCTGTATTATCTCAAAAAGCGACATCACCTTGGGTGTTTTTTTTTTCAACTCTAGAAATTGTCTGGGTTCTTGTATTAATGCTTTGTTTTCATATCCTTAGATACACTTCGCCATCTGTTACCTATCATCTCAATGACACCCTTTTCATTTGTTACTTATCAATATTTTTTTTTTCATTGTCCCTAAAATTTTATTTCTTCAGCCAAATTGATAACAACTCCCATCTTTCGTGGACACCGAAAGTAGGTCAGGTGCTTGACCGACATATGTTATGTATCAATCGCGCGTGTGCTTATTCGCCCACGACCGGGTTTTCGTATTATACCTCTCCTTCTTTCTTTCTTTTTCTTCCTCTTTTCTTTCTTTCTCCCAGATCGCCTAAATGTAAAGAAAGAATTATTCCTAACCCCGAAATATTTTTCAGCTCTAAATAATTCTCAAATGGTTAACAAACCGAAAAAACAAATCATATATTTCTGAACATCTCTTTTCAGCTTTCTAATTATGCATGGTGCCACACATTCACTTACGAGCTAATAACTTTGGAAAAGTTATTTAACCTCTTTTTCATCCTCCATCTATGGACAAATTGGAGGACAGACTTGGATCTATATTCTTGGATGGTAACTGGTTTGGGATAAGGACAACTCAGAATGCAAAACCTGCGGATGGTCGTTTGGGGACCTTGTGACACATAGTGCACCAGCCTTCAAAAAGTGTCTTTGGTTCTGCACAAAACCTTCACCACTATAATCATATCATATGTGCTGGTGCTTGGCTGTTGGTACCTAGGAACTGAGCTGTTTCACACTCCTACATTCATCATCATCATCATATATATATATATATATATATATATATATATATATATATATATATATATATATATATATATATATATATATATATATATATATATATATATATATATATATATATATATATATATATATATATATATAGTTAAAAAAGGAGACAGGACTTTTATGACAAGTAAATAAAAATTGATCTTGTTAAAATATCCTCCTTTAGGCTTCATTACTGCAGAACAATTTTTTATCATTTTTTTTTTGCAATGACTCTAAAAGTTTTTTTTTCATTTTCTTCTGTAAATTACATCTCATATAACCTAGGGTTGATTTCAAAATTTTTAACTGTAATATATATATATATATATATATATATGCACACACACACACACATATATATACATACACACACACACACATATATATATATATATACATACATACACACACACACACACACATATATATATATATATATTAATTTATAATATTTATGCTCTGCTATGCTATTTACATTGAGCACTGTTTGGTGCAATGGAAAGGGAATAATTATAGCCTGACTTTAAACATTTTTTTTTCTGTATGATGAAAGATTTTTCATAAAATGCAATCGGTGATATAAGATTCTAGCAATTTATCGTATATTTCAGATGCATCCCACCATTCTAACTCATCCTTCATTACTCAGATTTTATTTTTGTGAAAAACAAATATGTTTAAACCTATTTTCTGCGTTCAAATTTCTTTTATGGTGTTCATGCTTGTAAAATCTTCTTTAATATTTTGATTATGAAAAAATGATCATTCCACACTGGTAGTTTTGAATAATATTCGTTTTTGTTATGAGATCAATACGCTTGATTTTAGTGAAGTTTAATAACAGCTACTGGATTGAGAAACCTATTTCCCAGAAGAAATGTTTTAAGAGAATGTTTTTATAAATTTCAAATGTAACCAAATCTAGATGCCCAGGCAATGAATGTCGAACCTTTCCTTATGAGGAAACGGTTAGAATTATCATTACCATTTCTTAAATTTGCCGACGATTATTTCCTTATATAATAACTCAGCACCCAGAGAATCAAATCGATCTGGTACCTGTTAAGAATCCACATACTCCTGTTATGGCTTCCAAGTTATAATCTCCAATCAATGGATGTTATATACTATGCATGTTTTCTGTTTGCAATCACTACCCCATCGCCTCTACGCCATATTGTTTAACAATAATGTCGCTCACTCGTAAACATTTTGTTCGATGGAGAGAGCAAAACCATTCAATCTACTGTTGATTATATTTTTTTTTATCACTCCAATTGAAATGAGAGTTGGCTTTTAAAAATTTCATTTATTTGCTCTTCATTATTCTTTGACGGACGCGAATATTTTATCGAATTATAATATGAAATTTAAGCATTTTGCTATTTGATATGTATTAGTAAAAGTTATTGTCATAAAATGTATTAAGATAAGATGCTTACGGCTTTTTCCTTACGTGTTTATTAATAGCAATTATCATTTTTCGTCCAGGAAGCATATGGATACTTGTAAAATAATGTAATCATGTTAGTAAAAATATAAGATAATATAATAAAATGACTGAAAGAAAGAAAGAAAGAATGAAAGAAAGAAGGGAAAGAAAGGTGGAAATACAGAAAGACGGAAATAAAGAAAGGAAGAAATAAAGAAAGGATAAAGAAGAATGATACAAAGAAAGTATGAAAGAAAGACAGAAAGAATGAAATGAATATATCAATGTCTGTTCCACATCATTTAGAATATAAATTTACCAAAACAACTGTTTTTACTTTGTAAACAAATAGCATTAAGAGCGTTTAGCTTTCATTAACTTATTTTAAAAAATCCATCGCGATTGTTGGTGAGAGACAGAAGATGGCAAAAAAAAATATATTTTCATCATATTTATTTTTTTTTATATTTTAGGAAGATAAAAATATGTTCCAGCTGCAAAAATGGTAGTATTCGGAGAAATTATTCTGAATAATCAGATATTTCAAAGACGTTTTTTTATCTTTCGTTCCTGAAATTAACTTCAATTGCTTTTTCAATTTCCCCCAATCCTCAACAGTGTTCTTATTTTCATTTACTTCACTCCCTATAAGCCCTGCTTTCGAGTTGCATTGTTGCCTTGCTTGGGGTGAAACGATTAAAAATAGAGAGAGAGAGAGAGGGGGGTTCTGAGAGAGAGAGAGAGAGAGAGATGAATGGTGAAAGTTTAAGAACAGCAAGTTTTTGGCATATTATTTCTTTTCAATTAAATCTGAAAGCGCATTGGGATAGTAAATATAGCTAAGAAAATTTGAAGAAAAAATGCAAATCTGGTTAGAAAAAAAAGAAAATACTATTAAACTGTTATATAATGTGGCAGTGAATGCTAGTCAATTTCCTCACTGATGTAGAAGAATCTTCTGCCAAGACATATTTGATTTTACAGGATGATGCTAATGTGAACAACTATCAGGTTTTGCGGAAAATGGAAACAAAAAGGACACTTATACTTAACATCAGAAACAGGCAGTGAACATCTCTAGGCCACATCAGGAAGAACGAAGGCTAGGAGAATTTAACATTGACAAGATATATTGGAGCCAAGGGAAATCATTGGAAATCAGGCTATTACCTACATAATGAGCTTGTATAAATGTTTACCAGGGTTATGAGAGCTAGCAAAAAGAGAAATGTTATTAGGAGTTACACGGGAGAGAAAGTTGTGGAGAACAATGATCCCTCATCCCCTGAAACGAAATAGTGCAAATAAGATGATGATTATTTCTAATGCCGAGGAAAAGCACTAAATAGGCAGTAAATATCATGAAATTACTTTTGGTTTGGAATTAGAATTGCAGAAACCTAAACAGCATAAAATTCTTCAAGAAGGGTATTGTGTAAAATAGAATAAATTTAATCACATTAACGTCTCTAATCACTCATTGAAACGGCTGAGAGATTGTTCAATTTTTAATTAATAGCTAATCAGGCATATGGTTTCTGTAGAAATAAAAAAAAAGTCTTTCATTGTCCTTTCGACCATGAAATCAACAATTCCTATAGTGTACTTCTTCGGTCATAAATCAATAATTCTACTTCTTATCACACCCGATATGTATTTAATAATATTTATTTTGGTATAATTTTTTTTTCTTTTTTTAAATCGGAATCACCTGATAACTGGTGGTAATACCACTAAAAGACAAGCAGTTACAGGATATGGAAGAATTATGAACAGAAACATTAATGATGAGCAGAAAGAGAAGAGAGTACTCATTAGATAGCGATTGACGTTGCATTTAAATCTTAGCAGATTAAAGTTGGCTGTAAAGCCTGGAGGAGGAAGGGAATTCCACAAGCGAGAGGTGTGAGAGAAGAAACGTTTAGCATAGAATTTACGGCTGCATCTAGCCAACTGAACTGTAAATTGATGAGACCTCGACACAAGTCTAGTACTGTGCAGAAATTCCAAAACTCTCGTGATGAGCTAATTCGAACAATTACCATGTAATTATATATAGAAAAGACAGAAAGACAAACTTATAGCAGTGTTAAAATGGCTGGAGCTGAGCTACCAGAACAGGACAAATAATATTGCAGATTCTTCACTAGATCTGATCAAGAAGCTCCAGGCAAATAGCAGGGGCACCAGGCCATATGTAGAAGCAATATTATAATCATGTACGAATTATAGACTCATAGATATGTAAGACAGACTCTGAAGAAAAAAAAATTATCTCAGCTGATGTAGTGAACCTACATTTTTAGCAGTTGATCTTGCAATGGATTCAATAGAGCCTTTCGACTTCATATCTGCAGAAAACTTGAGCCAGAGGAGGCACAAAGAATCCGTTTCCTGGAGAATAGCATTAGCCATGCTAAATGAAGGTAGCCAGGGGTCTCTCAGATGATTAATAGAGAGAAGCTTAGTTTTGGAGGCGTTAAAATTAACAAGTCATATTTTGCCCCAGTTAACCACGGATTTATGGTCGTTTTAGACATCGGCTACCATTTTGACCTTGGGAGACTTATAAGCCTGAATATCGAGGCAGAAGTAAATTCTTCTGTCCCCAGTGTAGATACCAAGTTGAGAGCTGATTTCATCAGGAACATCATTAATGAACATAAAAAATAGAGTAGGCTCATGTAGAAAGGCGAAACTGGGGGAGACTTGATTTAACAGGAAAGGATGTGGACGAGTGGCCGTTCAGGATAAGTCTCATTTTACTATTTGAAAAAAAGTGTCCGGATCACCGAAACTTTTCAGCGTGTGGAAAGGGCCTGAATGCGAGACTCTGTCAAAGGCTTTCGAGAAGTCCAGTGGCACAACCAGGTATTCACCGTTTTTATCTAGAGTATTCCATAAATATCGCTAGTACATCAGCAGTTGACCTGGAGAAATTAAAGTCATATCACTTGTCTGGAAAATATTTATATTATTAATGACAGTGACGGTTAAGTCTAATATTACCAAAATTAACTCTTTTTAATTCCTTATGTATGGTACTTTTGAACTTGCGAATCCTGGAATTAAAGAATTATTATTATTATTATTATTATTATTACTATTATTTTCTTTGATTTCTGGCGTTTACACATTTCTTTCCGGGTCCCGCCCAGGGACCTAAGGATAGAAATGGCGTCATGACACTTTCCACTGACAAAAAAAAAAAAAAAAAGATTACATAGATAAAGCCCTTCGTAAGGTGTGGGCTGTACTTGTCAGAACAATTTTCTGTATCTCCTTGAGGCATGGACTTCCAGGAATCCCTTCAATTAATCTAATGGAATCTTTTCCAACCAGTCCTAGGGCTCCAACTACAACAGGGATTGTTGATGTTCCCATATGCCACATTTTCGCGATTTCTATTTCAAGGTCCTTGTACTTTGACAACTTTTTGAATATCTTCAAAGATACATTGTAGTCGGCAGGGACTGCCATATCAATAAGGAGGCACCCTTTTTGTTTGTGGTCTTTAATAACAATATCTGGGCGGTTGGCCTTGATTGTTCTGTCAGTGTGTATTGTGTAGTCCCATAGAATTGTAACAGGTCCTATCTCCGTAACCGGGTCTGGGTGGTGTTCATACCAGTTTCTTTCAGTTTTCTTCTCGTAGAAGTTGCAGATTTTCCAGTGCAGATATTGGCCCACTCTGTCATGTCGGGTTTTATATTCAGTGGGTGCCAACACCGTACAACCTGCTACAAGATGATCAATCGTTTCTGGATATTTATCACAGAATCTGCATTTTGGGCTGACACAATTATTATTATTATTATTATTATTATTATTATTATTATTATTATATTAGTGAATGATTATATATTTCCAGGCAATCGTATTTGTAAATGCTATTTTGTAATTCATTATATGCCGATTAAGTTATATTAAGCATATCCTTAAAATCTTCCATTCTAATGATGACACACACACAAAATGCGTGTCCTGGGTATGACGATAAACTACATCTGCGTCCAGGGTAAGAGGAGTGTGGAACCTCCTCTTAATTGCTGGAGTTCCCAGGTCTACCATGATACGGGGTGGTAGCACCTGTTGGGGTGCCAGCTGTGGGGGGATGGTTGACGTGGGGAAGTTTTTGAAGAAACAAAATGTTGCCAGCAATACGTTTAAGAAAAGAGAATTTACCAGCAATGCGTTTTTGAAAAAAATATTACCAGCTACACGTTTTTGAAAAAAATAATATTACCAACTATACCTTTATGAAAAATAATAGTACCATCTATATATTTTTGAGGAAAATATTAACAGAAATAGATTTTTGACAAAACAAAAATATTACCAGAAAAAAAAGCTGTCGGCATTAAGGTTGATATGCCGTAAAACAAAACAAATCAGACCAAACCACACAAACTGCGAGAGACATAGAGCGACTTACTAAACGGAGTTTAGTTTGCAGAAGACATATTTGATTTAATGAGAGACCAAAGCTTTTTTTTTATTTTTATTCATCACGATAGCATGTACTTGCATGACCAAATTTATAATTACGAACTTAGGTGACATAATACTATGGAATATTGTACGATAAAGAATATATTTTCATTATCGATTTTTGCTAAGCTTATATGAAAATAGATCAAAGTAAATAAAGCTTTGATGTTTTTCGTGCATCTATATTGCTAAATGGCACAGTTTATTTCTGTAGATATTTAACATTAATGTTTAGAAGACCAATCACTGACACGTAGAAAATTTGACCACTTTTTGTTCAGGTCCACATTAATTCAGAACACATCAAAATCAATGTTTTCGCTACTCGACAATCTTCAGTGATCGACTTATATGATTGGTTGTCAGAAAATTGAATTATTCATCGTTTGGCAGCCTCCGATTTTCATATCAATATAGTTAACATTGATTAAGGCACACGGTTGTGTAGTATTGAATAACTACGAATCATTTGTTACAATTAAGGCCAACCTCGCCTATAAAGTATGGCATTCCTTGAACTAGTCTGTTAACAATTATGTACGTGGACCATATTACAGAAAAAAAACACTATGTTTGAGAAATCTATAATGAAATATATATCAACAAAACCACCATATTACAAGTCAGCGTGTGTATACATTAGTTAATAATAATCGTGTGTATTACGTCGTCAGATAAAAATAAAATTGACCATTTGTTTGTAACTGTGTGAATAGCTGGACGGTAACACTATATCAGCAAGGCTGTTTTTTATTACTGAAAAAAGCAAACATAATAAAAAAGGAAGAGAAGATTTGAGGGGGGGGTGATCCCGCTCTAAAGCGTTTAATATCTCCTTCAATGAAATGGGAAACAGTAATTTCTTAATCTTATCATTTGTACCTTGTTACTTCTCCAGATAATAACCTGAAGTCATACTTATATTTGTTATTGAAATATTTTGGTAATTTAATAAGCACAAATATGTAACAACGCAACATTTGAATTTCCACGGGTAAGTTATAGCGTTGAAACTCCCAATAGTTTATTTCATGATGTGGTGGAGACATACCTCGCCGAAGCAAGAGAAGGCAAATTGTCTATGCATTAACTGGGAAGCGAACTTCTGCAAATCAATTTTGAAGTGAGACAGCGTATGCATTATTGGCGAGAACAAGGCTAACACAAGCGAAAGATCTCGCTTTCTTGCCCGAGACTGAGGAAGGATGAAAAGAGCTGAATTTTGTTTCAGGGGAAGTTTGTTCTTTGAGACTTTT
>CAHIKZ030000837.1:347500-372500 GCA_903632075.3 Acanthosepion pharaonis | reverse complement strand
ACTGTGGACAGCTATCGTGGTGGCATGACGCTCATCGCTCTATATTTCTTACGCCCACTTATGAAATAATTTCTAATTCTGGTTTATGCACCTCTCCCGGCTATAGGACACGTGTACACGATGCTAGTAACCTACTTATTAACTTTTGACGTCACTGAAGTGAGTGAAAGATTTTGTTCGATAGATGAACAGAAGGAGGTAGAAAACGAGAGGGATAAAAAAAAATGTGTGAGCGATAATGTCAACACTTATCATCGTAACTCAACTGGAAAATGGCTTTGTAAATAACAAAATCAAACATCTGTATATACTCATTACAGAACAGTAAAAAACGAAATTGAAATCATTGAAAAGGTGAAAGGAAACAAGCTTTAAATATCACGAAAATGATTTGTGTTAAAAGCTGAGAAACAGAAATATTGGATTGACAAGAAAATAAACTGATATTAGCAAAGAAAACATTTGTAACATATACCTTAACTTCATCATCTCAAAACATAGAAACTGATTAATTCTCACTTAAAGCAAAGTGTAAGATGGGTAAACTGAATTCTGATTTTTTTTTTTTTACATGAAATTAATGTGCCATACCAATTATGGGCGATAATGTACCTTTCGATACATGACTGACGAGGCAGATTATTTCCCGCAGTAGGTTGCCATTTCTTTCTGCGGTAGACCAGACTATAGAACCTGGTCTGTCCTGCTCTTTACCTATAGATGTGGGGGAGAGAAGACGAGGATTCATACTTTTCCCAAGGCACGTAAGTAGATGTTATGGATTCGACAGGAATTCGAAATCGGTTCTCCGATTCCTCAGTCCGAGCCGCTATCCATTACTCCATTGTACCTCCCTTCTGTGAAATGCAGATCTAAAATTGTTGAATATGATGTCCGTTGATTCAATGCGAATAATATCAACCAACGAAAAGACAAAATATTAAAATTTGACAATATTTTAACGTCTCTTTATAACTGTAGGTTGAATCAATAGAAATGCTCAGAACTATTTTAAAATTTAATATTTTACAATTTAAAATCGACTAAAAACAAGTATATTTAAGCTGACATTTGCTTTTGTACATGACAATGATCATTCACCTTCATTGAAACTTGCTGAACAAATATTTCCAACAGTAAATTAATATGATTATACCGAAGACTTCACTAGAAAAATGCCGCCCGTTTTTTTTTTTTATTAATGTTCTACTGGAGGACAATCAGAAATTCAGTAAATATCTCTGCAGATTATACCAGATTCATGAATCCATCTCCAAAAAATCTTTGGCAGCTCCTCTAACCTTGTTCTAAATTCTCTGTGCTGAGAAAAATGGCTGGAAATATTCAATGCCTACAAACCAATCTAAAATAAAAAAAAATAATAAAAAAATTGGCAGACGACATCAGATATTAGAATTGTGCAAATCAGTCAATTATTTTCCAAGCATCGTTAGCAGTAAATCAGATATATTAGTTCCACTTGCAGTCTGGGGAATGCTTGGGTCTCAAAAGATCGTCAAGACAATGAATCTGCTTTAGAGAAGGCCCATCTATCATGATAGGTGAATATTCAATAAAAAAAGAATATCAAATTTTAAATATGTGATAATCGAATGTAATATTCAAGTAAAGAAAATATCTGGAAGGATATACACCAGCAAAAATAAGTAAATAATTGGAAAAAATAAACAAACATTTTAAATTCTACAGTAGCTAATTTGCTCTAGTCATTATGAACGATCTTCATTGACTGGGAATCAAGTTCATCAAAGATCTCTCCAAATCTATACTGTAACTCGTATATGATTGATTTCTGGTGCTTCCCTCGAAGGCATCTTATTCTTTCAACCATGCTCTGTAGTTATCAGCGTCAGGTTAGACCAAAAATGGAGTAATAACATCATACTTGGACTAAAGCTGCCTAGTTGTTACTTTTTAGCATTCATAGATTTGAAAACGTTTCTGTGAAGTTGTTGGTGATGAATTAATTTCAGCTTTATAGCGATTTTCCTCAGTCGAAATATCGCAAGCTAATCAATACTCTTTCGCTATTTCCATAGAAAATGTTTAGAATAGATACAATCCTTAGTTTCACCAGTGCAAAAATTTAGAGTTAACACACAGCATGCCACGTCCACAGGTTTGAAAATTGTCATCGTATTTCATTGACAAGTAAAAGGGTTTAATTCAGACAATATATACTTGCTAACCGTTCCATTGTAGATGAACATGATTCCTTAACTCCACCAGGATAAAACTCTCCATACCAAACACATTCTAGCGAAGCAGCTTTATTGCCTTCCTATTCCATTGGTTTGATGTAATTTCAACTAAAGTCGTTTCTTCGCCCGAACCACTGCTTAGAGGAATCGATTCACAATCGATTCTTTCCCCGGTAACTGCAATCTTGTCCTCTTCAAATCTAGATTCAACAACTATCCGTCCTTTTTATGGTCGTGTTCTGCTCTTCTTATCTTCCGTATATACGTTCACAATTCATTAATTCTATACCTTCAGTGATTCTTGTCCCTTATATTAAATTAATATTCAACAAAATATCAAAATTGAAATATATGATAATAGAAAGTAATATCTAAGCAAAGAAAATATCTGGCAAGAAAGACACCAGTAGAAATCACTGAAAATATTGCAAAAAATAAAACAAATATATTTAAATATTAATGTAGGTTACAGAATGTTATTGAGACCATATAAACTTGTATGATAATATAATTATAATTTATTCTTATATATGCTGTATATTAGTGAATTATTTTTTCTGGCCTGTATATTGGAAATTATTATTTATTAATTAAAGAGTCGATGAACATAGTTTGTGTAATTAAAACTTACACTCTCAAATCAAGATATTATCGATATTATTACAAGGTTATTGCTAACATAAATATAAGTAATGCGGATAGATATATCGCGTCGTGTTCAATAAATATTGAGAGTCTGTATTTTCTCCATTATAGGCATTATTATCTCCAAGATATAATATCCGGCGGAATGGAAGGGCTGAATTAAAAAGAATGATGAACATGCTTTGTTCTCAGAGAGATTTTTAGATTATAAAACATATATGCAAAAACAAGTATTCTAAAAAGGTAATGAAAATATAGGTTCTTACATATAATAATTCCAAACGGTAGTAAAGATGCTGGAGATTCTTCTCTGTTTCTGGGGAAAACATTTGTAAGAGCACAAATTAGAGCAGGGCGGTTTTTATCTGTGATAATACTAGGAAGGATATATTGCGTTCAGAAAAAGAAATGGCAAGTCATGGTTTATTGCCAAATTGAGGACTGCAATTTGGAGATATTATCTATATCTGATGAAGATATATTTACACAGGAAAATGGCACCAAGTTTTTGTAATCTGCTGGATGATGTAGACTTAGTCTCAGTCCGGACTGAGGAACCTGGATTAAAAAAAAAAAAAGAAATACGCGGTTTGTCTCATGGAAATTGACTGACTACCCACTCTATGAAGTGACGTCACTAAATGGTTGTCACTTGACGCACGTGATTTCATATCAATCAAAGGTTGATGACAGACATTTGTATCCCTAAAATAGAACACACTATAACCCTATTTTTAATAGCAATCATATAAATCATTTGATTTGCAAAATAAAATATCTGCAATATTGTCAATGTAGTGTATTCGATTTTAAAATCCTGAAGAGCATAGTATTATTACAATATTATTTAGATCCCAGTGTCCACATCAAAAATATGATAAGTGAAGCCCTCTCCAAAGCGAAAAGAAATATAAAATTTCCATTTGGTGTCATCAGAAAAAAAAGTTTTATCTCATTTTTACGAATGCTTCACTGGCTTCTTTGTTATAGGATTACAGATATGTGAATGATGATAGTCTGTTTTGCAATCGTTCATTCACGATAATTTGTCAGCAGAATTTTCCACTCGAGCTATTTAAAATGTGTATCAGATTAATTGTTTTTATTCTATTACCATAAACAGTTCTACGTAAATTTTTTTCATGGCAATTCAAAAATATTCAAACCAGATCGGAATTTAGTATACATGAAGAGCCGAAGCAGTAGATAAGATATACATTTTGAATACTAAAATTATTCTAAATGATTGTATTTCCTCTTGTATAAGCTTTATTAATATTAATAATATTTATTAATTTTAAGATAGTACGTTCCCTATAGTATTATATGATATTGAATGGCGAGCAATTCTATTCCGAATGAGGAAGACACGAAACAACAGATATTTGATTTTCTAAATGCATTCTGAGAATAAAAAAATACTTAACCTTTTAGCAGAAAGGCTATTTGTAATGAGAATGGGGATTAAAGGTTATTCTTTCTATGTGCCTTGTCCCTTTAGGACATTGGTGATCACATCTTTCCACAATTTACTCTCCTTTGCAGCGCTTAATAAATGCTGTCATTTTGTTATCTATCCTAACCATTGTTCCGACATTCATTTGCTCAAGATCGCTAGGTAGTTTATTCCTTATTTTCCTCTGATCCTCTTGCCGTCAATCCGTCCTGTGAGTATCAAACTTTCCAAGCCCACTTTTCCCATTATGAACTGTCTTTTCCTGATGCTAATTATAAGTATCCTTTTTGTTTCCATTTTCTATAAAATTCGTCATTGATGACATCTTCGGTCCATGTTATTCATAGCATCCTTCTGGAGACCAACATCTACCATTTATACTTAAAACCAGAAAGAGACAGTATAACAATATGGGACATAGGATCAAGAAAATGCTAAAATAAGATAAAATTCCGGACATTTTGAATAGAGGAGGTTCCGTGGAAAAATGCGAATAAGCATTCTAATGAAACTATTTGAATGGATGTCGAACTATGGGAAAGAAGTTGATAGGACTGAAAAATAATTAATTATCCCCAAGTCTACATTGATGCTTTTTAACTCTCAAAACAGGCTAGTGATGACTGAGCAGGTCGGCTTTGATATGACAGCAATACTCGAGTTTTGGTCTGATCTGCCACTTAATAAAACATAGCAGATGAAGTCATATACTGACTAGAGAAGTGCAATGAACCAAACATTTTCCTAGGGTCTTTAGTATTAAATCTGATATATCAATTCCACTTGCAGTCTGGGGAAATTTTGGGTCTCAAAAGATGGTTAAGAAAAAAGAATCTGCTTTAGAGAAGACCCATCCATTATGATAGGTCAAATTTCAGCAGAACTTTATCAGTTTCATTTGGGCCGGGTTGAATTTTACAAGTATGTCCTTTCTCATTCAGTCTTTTGGGCTAAGTCAAATTTAGGGTGAGCTGCAATGTTCTGGTCTTCCATATTTTTCGGAGGTTCACCTGTAAACTGTTACATCATGTGAATAAATACTAATGCTCCTTGTTGATTAAATCGAAAAAAAAAACAGAAAATTAAAATATATTATTATCCCCGTACGAGAATTTTATTAAAATATTTTTTTTTGTATGGCGTAAAGCGAAAATACGTTGATCTTATTAAATAAAATTTAATAAAATTTCCTTTTCTTATTTTTGACTGCACTGAACCGAATATCAGCAGTTATACTCCGATATTTTTGAACAGTGGAAAATATTTACAATTTAATATCTTAGACAAAATTTATTAAGAGTTGCACATGACAGGGAATTACGAAGAGCCATGATCACTAATGTCCTGCTGATTTTAAAATATTTTAAACCATTTTTATTGCGAATTTCAAATCCTTAACATTACGCAATTTTTATTTTAACCTTCTGAAAAAGAAACCGCTCAAAATGAATTCTGCAATTCTTTAGGCTATTGGATCTTTTTTTTTCCATTTTCGATTCTTCTGCAAAGGTTCACTGAGGAAACGACAGGCTTCTAAAATTCAGTGCGGCCAAAATCAAACTACTAACATTAAGCCACTATCGAACATAACTGGTAAATGAATGTTGCCTTGTCTGATTAAGAGTATCAATGTGTCAAATCTTCCCAATCAATCGGTAACAAACAAGAATTCGAAGCTTATCAAAATGAAATATCATGAACACATTTCCACAGTGTCTACATGCAACAATAATTCTTCTGATCAATGATTCGGTTTTTCGGAATAGGTTCATAATTGAATATTCATTTCCTAATTTACCTTATGAAAAGCATCACGTTTTTAAAATAAAAATTACCTTTGAGACGGTTAATATTAGATCTATTCACTTACCAGAAGTACTACAGTGTTAGACCTTATTCCAAATTTCATACACGTAGTTGGCCTTAAAAATTGTTCAACTGTTCTGTAGTTTTTGTTGATGTTAGCTTGTTTAACTTATGCGGATGCCATACAACAAAGCGAATAACATAACCAATTATATGCAAATGATTCCAGGTTTGGATTTAGATATGTTTTAATATACTGATATATCCAGTATCTATATATTATCTATATATTTTATTTTATATATATATATATATATATATATATATATATATATATATATATATATATATATATTAAGAAATGGACAAGGTCCGACAATTTATTTATTAAAGACATATTTTTATGTTTAACGTTGTTATTTTATAGATACAAGTATTTAAGCAAATGCTCTGTTTATGATAAACAGTATTAAATAACATTTACCGGCCTGAATGTCCGAGAAATTTTCATAGAAAATTTTCGTTCTTTGACAGGATTTCTCGGACATTCAGGCCGGTAAATGTTATTTAATACTGTTTATCATAAACAGAGCATTTGCTTAAATACTTGTATCTATAAAATAACAACGTTAAACATAAAAATATGTCTTTAATAAATAATATATATATATATATATATTCAAATATTATCTCAGTTTCATTGTTATTAAAAGCGACTTATTTGCAGAACTACGCTTTTGACACGTTGTATTTTTACAGTGTAACCCAAATTAACAGCAATTTTTTCAAAACAAGTCACTTTGCTTTATTACGTGATAAAAAATGCCCACTTATATTCTTTAATTTTAACTGTTGGAATAATTAGATATACAAGAATTACGACAAAATAGAAAAAATACATTTTTTATGTCAACAATTTCAGCAGAACATCAAAAGATATTTTATTAACATCAAGCACAATCACATAATCTGTTTTTGCAATCCAGTCAATATACTTTAAATACTAGACAATAATAATTTTATATATTTTTTGAAGGAATAACGTTTAATTATTCATATAAATAATAATGATAGCTATGTGACGGGACTAAAAATTAAGAGGATATGGAGGAAAATGTTACAATAGACTCTACAAATAATGGGAATCCGTAAATTGAGAACCATTCAACATGAACCTCACAATACCAAAAGTGATGTCTTCGGAAAACAATCCTCTTAACTCCGCTTAATTACTAATGATATTTAATCATGTGGGTGATTTATTTTTCTGAATGTAATCAATTTTCTGATACCAGATACCAGGAATATCCCTATATCAGCCATGAGGTGAGGGTACTTGGTAACATGTATAATATAATACACCGAAATCTATTATACTACATTGCATATTTTAAGGAGCCAATTCGTGATTTCTGAGAGTAAATGCTAAAAAGCAACATTAGAATTGGTTTAGAAAAGCAATGCATTATTGCATAAGAATTCGTTCGGTTTATTAAATAGATTCAAAATATCATTTGTTACATACATTTTATAGAAGGAAACATTTACCGTGCCATATTTCAGAAAAGAACTTTAAAAAATGCCTCTGGGATATACTCCGAATTACATAATGTGCAGGCTTTCATGAGAATTAATAGTATTTGCGATACAGGGACATCTATACCTAATCTATTAACTATATCAATGCATCTGTCTAAATCTGTTTCTATGTCAGTATGCTAACCTCTTTATATAATTCTGCTTATATGTTCCTATATGTAAAGCATTTATTGACTATCTTCATATCTACTTTATTATATGGATCTATCGATTGATAGGTGTATATATGTCTTGAAATAACTTTGTATTCTGGCATATGTATATGTATATGCTATCGGGAAATTCCATAAAGCTGCATAAAATCAAAGGACGGAACGCTCATATTAGAAAAGGAAAATAAATTTTCAGCTCTGGAACGAATATATTGGAAAACTCTTCCACGACGAAAGAGAACAACCAGCAATACGCAGAATTACCAACGGGCTTGAAATTCTAAATAACGAAATAGAATCTCCACAGGTGAAATTGAACAGAAACAAGGCAGCAGGGCCAGACGGAATTGTAACAGAAATACTGACACCATTAGATGATTTTGGGATAAACAAGACTTAAGAAACAATAAATTAAACTCTACAACCGTGGTGAGATATTGGAAGATCACAACAGGACTCTTCTTAGTACTGCCTATGAAACCAGGCTCAAACACATCATCTATATTCTGACGAAGAGAGTGCGCAGCAGAATCAGGCCAGAGATAGGAAAAGAAATGTGCTGGTTAAAGACACAAGAAAAAGGAACGCGATATTCAGTCTCAGAATATTATTAGAAAGAGCAACACAAATGCAGAAGGACGTACACCTATGTTTTATCAACTAGGCAAAGACATTCAACAAAGTACACCACACAAAGATCTGTTGGAACTGCTCATGGAACTTGACCTATTTTGAAAGATATCAGAATAATCAAGAACATACTGGCAGCAGACGGCCTGCATGCGGATAGAGAATGAGTTCCACAATTATCCAAAAATAGAAAGGGACATAAGGCAAGGTAGTATCTTCTCACCGGACTTATTCAACCTATACAGCCAGGCATTTCTGAGAGAACTAATCATACAAGGATTCATCATTGGCGACCACAATCTTAATATAAGATACGTAGATGACACAGTGTTGATAGCAGACACGGAAATAAAATTAGGAAACCTCTTACAGAAGGGAGCGAAGGAGAGCGAGAAGAGAGAAATATGCATAAACTACAAGACAGAATGCATGGCCATCAGTAAAAAAAATGCGCCTAAATTGTGATTTACAGGTCGGGGACACTAACATCAATCAGGTGCGGCAATTTAAATATCTGCGAATTAATCTGACAGTGAACTGTAAGAGCGATGCTGAGATCCGAAGACGTATTGGAATGACCAAAGACGCATTCCGAAAGCTAGGCAGAGTATTACGAGGCAGAAGGATTTCGTTACTAACAATGAAAAGAGTACTGAACTGCTACATGATATCTATCTTCTTATACGGCAGCGAATATTACACGGTTTCCTTAAAGATGAAAAAGAGACTCGAGGCAACGTAGGCATGGTTCTACAGAAGGATGCTAAAGATACCATGGACCGAAAATGTGAGCAACGATGAGGTTTGAAGAGGACGCAAAAAAGGAGGGAGCTCATACTTAACATCAGGAGAAGGCAGCTGAAATATCTGGGACGTAATGAAAAAGGAACGGCTTGGAGAATCTCATACTCACAGGGTAAATAGAGGTAAAAGAGACGAGGGAAAGTAACGCATGACATATCTAGCAGGCTTAAGCAAGTGGATGAAAAATAGGGTTTGGGAGAAGTAGCAAAAGGACAAAAAATATTGAGAACTACAAGGGATAGGGTGACGTGGAGAGCCATGATTGCCTACGTCCTGAAGGGACACGGCACATAAAAGAAGAAAAAGTTACGAAGAACAACGTCCGATTACAAACAGATTGAGAACAAAATGACTGTTTCTGTAACTAAATATGACAATTGAAATTTTTCTTTAACGTGAGTAAATCTCAGTAAGCATTAAAAGGCACGACCGCCTGTACAAGACCATCATGCACGACAACGTTGATGGTGGACGTAGGAGAAGACGTCAACGAAAAAAAATCGTGGGAGAACGACAAACAAAGGATAAGTATGACTACTTGAATTGCAAATGTCTGCCATTGATAGACCGTTGTGGAGAAGATTCAGTGTGGTTTTTGCATTTGGATTCTCTTACGATTACAAAAGTTAAGATGGTGATGATGATGATGAGGATGATGATGATGATGATGATGATGATGAAATCCCACTAATCTAAGAGCTTTCCCAGTGAGTCCCAAGTAAATTTTCCAAACGATTTACGTCGAGCTGATTCAACATATGACAGCCGTGAAGCTAGTTGTGTAACAGTAGTATTATATTAAAATATGTAAAATAACCACTTTAAGATACACTGAATTCATTCAAAAAATAGAATCTAAAAAAAAAACCCAGAGAAACAGAAGTCTGACTCCAAACAAAAAGGGCGCCCTAAAATCCCCTGATGAGTTTTGAGACGATTATATTCACTGCAGTAGAAGTTTGTTCACTGTAACATAGGATTTTCCAGCCTGGGCGATATCGCCTTCGAGTGGGCGATTTCAACTGTTGGTTGGGCGATCAGCAACTAAACAGAAATTTGTGTACGACTGAAAATTTTGGTTGAGAGACATAGGATTATGTATTAAAAAATGATTTCAACATATGCCATCTGAAAAAAAATATTCAAAATATATATAAAAAAAAGTATATAAAAAACAAAAATAAACAGGAAGCTAAATGTGAATGAATGTATCTCATTCCTAGAGGAGATACAAATATCCCAGTAAACAACGAATACTTTTGTTATTTTCTATAGTTCTGAGAAGTGTCATTAGCATGCAAATAGTTCTTTAGACAAAATAAGATTATTTTCGGATATAAATAAGATAAGGAAAAACTACGAACAAAAGCCAATGTTCGGTGAATTTTTATTAATAGCTAGTGGTGTATATTCTTTTTAATTTTATAATTATGACAAAATTCTTTGAATTTTTGTCAACGCTGCAATGCTAACTTTAATCATAAAACTATCCTTGACTCTGAAGATAAAAATATATCGTTTTCAATGGTGAAGTTTACTTTCATCTGTTTTTTTAATACGATATTACTAGCTGCAGCAGTCGTAGCATAAGTCAACGTTATTTGTTACCTCCATTTGTCATTTTTATTACATCATAAAGTCATATTATAAACCAGTAATAAACTTATACCAAAGAATTTTCGTATACTTATGAATATTTACTATACAGGAGAGCGGTGAAAGAAAAATTCCATATGAAAATGGTCAATGGCACAAACAATTTTGGGAACACCAGCTGCATTATGCTGGATAGGCTTTCTCGCCAGCACACGTCATATATATTTAGAAGTCTGCCGTACGACATTGCTTTGATTATTGTTGCCACCAACGTCACCAAAATAAAACAGCTCTCATTTAACCACCACAGAGAAAATATTATTCCTGCCATAGGCATAGATGATGATAAAAACTCCAAGAGGGCAACATTCCACGCCTTCTCGTGTTCACATATATTACGTTTAACGAATATATTGAATCAGTTGCTACGTCTACCTCAAAGAAAGTTGTTTCATAGTGTTGTCAAAGAAAATCTTTCACATCAGAATCTACAGGGATTGGACAAAATAATTGAAACACTTATGAAATTCAAAGAAAATTTATTTAATATTGAGTTGGTCCTCATTTAGCCTCACATACAGCTTTAATACTTCTAGGGATGAAATCATACAGCTTCCTGTCTTCATCCAGGGGAATTTTCAGCCATTCTTCTATTAACACCTGCTCCAGATATTTAAGACACGACGATGTCGATCCAATATGCACCACAAATGTTCAAAACTATTGATATCTGGAGATTGGGGAGGCCACTCCATGTATTCTAGATCACTTTCATGCTCTTCATACCAATTCTTAATCACTCGAGCGGCATGTATGGGAGCATTATATTCTTGGAAGATGCAGTCACCATCAGGGAATAAAGTCTGGGCCATTATAGGAACATGATCTCCCAAAATATTCAAGTAATCTTTGCTGTTGATTCTACGATGCAGGACAACTATTGGAGCAAGACGTTTCCATGATATGGCGGCCCAAACTATTACTGATCCGTTTCTATGCTTCATTGTTGGAAGAAGCCAGTCAGTGTTGTAAGTTGCTTTTGGCTGCCTCCACTCGCCCTGAAGTTGGTAAATAAGAAAAACTAGACTCGTCTGAGAATATGACTTGCTTCCATTGGTCTGAAGACAAGACATTGTGATCTCTATACCACTTCAACCTCTTCTGAATGTTGCGAGTGGAGATTAGAGGTTTCCTTACGGCGGATCTTCCATGATGTTCAGCCTTATGGGGATCACGACGAACAGTTTTCGTAGAAACTGGACAATTCAGATGATAATTCAACTCAGCAGTGACTTTGGCCGCAGTAGTCCGATGATTTTTTTCCACATTGCGTTTCAATGCATGTCGGTCCCTGTCAGTAATTTTGCAAGTCCGGTCTGAATTGCTTCTGTTGCTAGAGGTTTTGCCCTGTTTCTCGTATTGAGTCGTAGTTCTTGATAAGGTAGCTTTTGAAAAACCAAACAGTTTTTTGCCATGCGAGTTCCAAATAATTAGCCATTTTTCGAACAAGACAAAACAGTCCGGTCTGAATTGCTTCTGTTGCTACTATTCTTCCATGCATTGAATAATGTTGTTAATAACTAATAAATGCTGGACATCTTCAGTTTTCCAAAACCGAAAACACGGATTCCTCTGTTATTTCCTTGTTTTTCCTGGTGTAAAGACTACATTGAGTCGTAGTTCTTGAAGCACCGTAAGGTTTACTTTATCCATGAATTTTGAAAAACCAAACAGTTCAGACAAAGTTACAACACACACACACACACACACATATATATATATATCTAATTTATGTATAAACACATGTATATATAACATTATATATACACATATTACACACACATGCATAAATTTTTATATCTATCTGTAATATATATTATATATTTAAAATATATATATATATATATATATACTTTGAATTTATTTACACGATTATTTCGTTACTTTTTTCTTTTTTTTTTTTGTTTTTAGCTTTGATTGTCGTTAATTCTTTCGTTGATTCAACGATTGTCTATGAGATGTTGGTTGAAAGGGCCTTACACAAAAAAAATCAATTGAAACTTATATATATATGATTTTTAAGTTTATATTCCCTTTTTTTTCTCTTTTATCAATCAACTCTTCTGAAAAATTATGGACAGACAATAGTTAAAAAATCTAAACTAATTATGTGTTAAAATAACTTTTTTAATACGTGGTTTCGTTAATTTTTGACGTAATTGAATAAATTTTTCAACACACTTATGTATTTTTTTTTTTCTAGAGGTAAGCAAAAACACAAAACTCACCTCAGTGAATTTGAGGAGAATAATTTCATGCACAGTTCAACTCAGTTACATAAAAAAAAAATTAGATAGTTTTTTTTCGCTAATAAATTTACCATTGATCCAAAACTTGACATCGTATGGTAGTACTTCCGCTTTGTATTGTCAGTTTGTTTTATGAACAAACTGTTTTTTTTCAACTATTAAACAGTATTTAAAAAAAATACGTGAACAAGTTTGTAAGTTTTCCAAATCGTTCTCGTAATGTTATTTGGACAGAATTCCGTAGATGTCCATATGGATAATCGTTTTTTTCTCCAGTTCGTCACTGATGACATTTGGATTATCGGAATATATATTTATTTTTATATTGACGCTGGGTGTTGCGTTTAAATCGCTAATTTAGATAATACCAACAGGTTAATTTCTCGTTCAACACTGCTGTGAGAACGCGTGTAGTTTTAATATAGTGTGTCTTTTTCTAAAGAGTTTTCTTTTTGAAAAGGAGAGAAAAAAAAAAAAACTAATACTCTGTCGCTATTGATATGGTTAGGGCAGAACGAAAAATTCTCGAATATTTTGTAGTATCGCCAAACTGATGTGGGACTGGCAATGTATTTGGTTTTTGTTCTTGACGTGAAAAGACCCTTGCGTTTCTCGAATTCTTCGTCGACACAGATTGTTTCTGGAACTGGCAAGGTGTTTTAGGTTTCGCCGTGAATGTGCGTTTCTCGAATCCTCGTCGCCACTGATGTGGGGGTCCAAAGTCAGGACCCACAGAAGAAAAACACGGGGTACATTGTATGGGGTTTTTGATGATCCCCTCTCAATTGCCACGGATGTTGTTTGGGTCCAGGTGTTTGGAGTTTTTGCCGTGATCCGGATCAAAACTGCTTATGTTTGGCATTTGTTTTTCTCCCTGCTATGGACAGATATTAAACCCCACCTCTCAAAACAAAAAGCAGGAATTTTGTTTTTTATATTTTTCATCCTCTCGAATTTTTTGTCAGCCAAATAAAGCAACTATATATTTTATTTCTGCAAAATATCAATGTAAAGACCATTTTTTGGAATGAGTAAAGAAATATAAAATGTTATATCTTTGTTATAGTTTAACTTTTACCATTTGCACAGTAAATTTTGATGATCAATGAAATTAAATGTTTAAAAAGATAAAAAGAACCTTTCTCTACTTGGGAATATATCTGTAGTTTGAAAGCAACCGTAAAATTACTTACGCATCAATATTCAAATTTGGCATTATATTTCTTTTTGATCTTCTCGAATGCGTCTTGTCATTCCAGGGTCCAGACCATGGTTTGTCCTTTTTTGAAAGTTGATGTTTCCTGCTAAAACCCTTGGTGGTTAAGCTAATCAACGCAACGTTAAAATGTTTCTGATAAATTTGATTGCATGGGTTTGTGGAAATTTTTTGACAGAATACGCCGAAAATGTAACAGGTTTGCATTCGATCTGTTATCTATCTATTTTTTGTTTGATTTTTTGACGGTTTTACGACGGAAAACATATAAAGATTGTCGATAAAATTTTATTTCTCATTTACAGAATAAAAACAAAATCCGGCGCCAATTTTCGCATAATTAAATATCTTCAAAATAAAAATATTGTATGATCATTACCATCAGATGCAAAAGCGTACCAGCACGAATTTAAAGTGAAAATTTTTGCAATATTTTTTAAGTAACTCGTCATAATGCCATTTACCACAATGGTAACATGGTCGGGCGGTTTCTTTAACGACCTATTTACTTTGCCTTTTATCTTTTTGTAGATTGCTGATTTTAATCATCACACCTGAATATTTATCTAGATTTTCTCTTTTGACAGTCCTCTGCCAGTTTTTGGAGAGTCTCGTTCTAATCTGTCGTCTGAGGTCTTCTACGATACTAGACCTTGTAAAATTACATATATATATAAAATATATATTTATATATATAAAATATATATTTGTGGAACATATATATATATATAATAGTTTGAAAAATGCGTTTCTTGGGTAATAAAGTGTTCTCAATTTTCTTATAGTAGACGTATTTTTTTAGGACCATTGTTCGTATTGTAAAATCGTAAATTCATAAATTGTAGATAAATATCTTTTTCAGGTTTGAAAATATATGAATCTTTAAGTTGTTTCTTCTCCATTCCCAATCTTTATGGTTTGATTATTGTTGAATTTTTGTTGCAGATCCAAATTTAGTTTTAACATTTGGTTAATGCATTTGAAAATAATAAAAATGCGAAACACAAAATGATAGATTTTTGTCTTTTTTTCTTTTTACAGAAAAAAATTATGGACAAGAACAAAATGTATTTTTTTTTTATAGGTACAAAAGAAAGAAAATTTTGAAATTGAAACAAGAAAGAGTACACAATATTTACATATAGTCTTTTATATATTCTTGGTTTGTTTTAAACAAACTGTTTTTTTTTCTGTGTGACCGTTCTCTAATGGACAGATTCCGTATGTCGTTGTCACTTATGTTTGGTATCGGAATATATATTTCATGTCGGGCAAATCCCCGAATTTAGTCTCTCGTTCAACACTGCTGTGAGAACGCGTGTTGAATCTGTCGCTATTGATATGGTGAGAACTTCTCTCCCCACTCTGTCCTGGCAATGTATTGTACCAATGCTTTATTTTCGTCGACACAGATGTGGAACTGGTTTTAGGTTTCTGAGTGCGTTTCTCGAATCTCGTCGCCACTGATGTGGGCCAAAGTTAGAAGAAAAACACGGTATGTGGATCCTAATTGCTGTTGTTTCCAGGTCAACAATTTATCATCTAAAAAAAAACCCCACCTCAAAACAAAAAGCAGGAGTATATTTTCTAAAAAAATAAACATATTTTTATATAGCAAAATATCAATGGCTCTAAAAAATAACCTGCAACAAATTAAATGAAAAAGATAAAAAAATTGCCATATCTGTATTGAAACGAATATTCAATCAATTTTGAAAACAAAATCAAGAACAAAACTTTTAGATTAATTTTTCCAGGTTTTATATCTGATCTATCTATTTTATTTTACGGTTTTAAGAAAAACTTAAAAATTTCTCATTACAGAAATAAAACAAAAGTTTTAATCAAAATAATACAAATCAGATGCAAAGAGTATATCTTTCATCACATATGATTTGTCGAATACTACTGGATAGAATATAAACAATGTACTGAAATATATATATATATATATATATATATATATATATATATATATATATATATATATATGAATGCGTCCTAAAGATAGAGCGTATGTAAATATAAATATAAATATCTTCGGAAAATATATATGAATCCATCATCTATGGTTTGATTATTGTTGAAACAAAATGGAATAATAATGCGATTCAAAATGTATCACAATATTTACATATAGTCTTTTATATTCTGGGAAGACCGTTTTGTTGACTTAGTCGCATTTCTCTAGATTGAATCTCTACTCCTCCCCGTCTTCCCGGTAAACTATATTTAATTTATTATATCCTACCACAACAATTATCATCTAAAAAAATCAAACAATCTAAAAATATTTTCTGGCTCTAATTAACCTGCAACAATTGAAAAGCCATAATTAAACGAATCAATCAATTTGAAAGACATTTGATTAATTTCCGTATAAAAAAAAAGAAATAAAGTTTTAATAAAAAATATATATCTATCATTTGCAACTACTATATAAACAATATATTATACGTCCTAAAGGAACATTATATATATATTCTGAATATATATTTTGTGCGATATATATATATAACAATATATATATATATATATATATATATATATATATATATTAACATTATATATATATATATATATATATATATATATATATATATATATATATATATATATATAACAATATATATATATATATATATATATATATATATATATAGTGAAAATAACGATATCATTAAGGAGTTGGTTAATAAATTTAATTACCATATTTCATCAGTGATTATCCTCTGTGATCATCTATGTCACCTTTGAAACATCTTTGAATATTAAACAAAAGAAATTTCCATAGACCATCTGCGATTGTCGTTTTAGATTATTTCAAATTAGTATCGTTTGGTTCCAGCATTGTCCGCCCACAGTTAAATTAGGCAAAGTTTTATTTGAAATGGTTGTAAAACATCTTCGTAGTCCAAGTAATTCGTCACAGGGAAAGATAACTTGATCTAATTTATATTAAAAAAAAGTTTTACATGAATATAACAGTTTCATTTTGTTTTAACTGATTGAAAAAATTAGTCCGATTTGATTTTTATAATTTGATATTAATTTGGTAATATTTACAAGGAAAATTTAAAATTAAAAAGAACATTCGTCATATATATATATATATATATATATATATATATATATATATATATATATATATATATATATATATATATGAGTAAATAAATTGTTTAATATTTATATTTTCAATAATTGTAATAAATATTTGCATACACAAGATGTATGTCCACAGAACTTAGATGTATATAATTATACGGCATTTTTCGCTATATCATTGTTCTAAATATTTTCGTAAATTTGCAAACATATGCTATGAATTAAATTGTAGAGAATATTGTGCACTACAACCATGGTTAACATCCAGTCTAGGAGAAGGTAAAAATCTTAATTCAAGATGTATGTGTCTCTAGCTAAGCAGATACTAAACAGCCATGGAAATGTTCATAATTTTACGATTATTCCAACGCGTTCAAACTGAAGGTTGATGTACGGAAACCAAATATGTCCAGGAAAAGTTTGCTACACTTCCTGCCCATACAATGTATAATCATCCATGACGTTGCATTTAAATGTTTGAAGATTATAAATATCATTGAAGTAAGTAAACAGAATGGTGTTCTACAGGTATGAATTGCGTGAACAGAAACTCTTGCTATTGAACTGGCGGGGGGTAGCTATTTCAAACGTAAAAAGGTTGGACCAAGATGCCAATCTAGTAGCATACTTAAATTCAACTAGTCGGGGCACAACCGCAAAAAAACCGTCAGAGAAGTTGTCATGAAAATATCTGTAGAAAAGTGATAGGGACGACACATCACATCGATGAGAAAGTGACTGAAATCGAGATACTCTGTCAGTATCGATTATATTAAAAAAACCTTCTTTGGATTTTGTCAAGAACCTCAAGATGAAACATCATCATCATTCGACTGTAGTTGGGTTCATGGAGTTAATGCGAATGATCCTTTCTTTATCGTTATAGTATGTGCTCTCTAGGGTTTTACATTCAGAATTACGTTCTCCTAGAATGTTTGCCACCCAATCTATAGAACCCGGGATGTACTGATATTTTCGCATAGTTGGGGGTATTAGCACGAAAGTGAATGTAATGGATCCGACAGGAATTGAAATTTCTCTCCGATTCCTCAATCCGAGCCGCTTTTCATTACTCCAACGTGCCTCCCAAGATGAAGAGCAGGGGCACAAGATAAGATATGTCAATAGTATTTAATGCACTGATGAATAGTAGATTTGTAAATGTTAAAAATTAACTCTTACAAGCATGTATGAAAGACACGTTTTAAATACTGAACTAAGTTGGTTGTCAGTCGTGACGCTACCTGGATATTGAGAGGATATAAATCATTTCGCACCTGAAATACGGAACAACGTGGATTGGAATCTGACATCAAACGAAACACTTTTATTTAATGTGATCTTTTTAGTAAAATGTTCATTATTACTTATATCTCTCAGGTAACTAAACATTCCTTGCCTCTTTTATACAAAGGAATACAACAAATTTCACATACAGTTAAATCTCAAAGTAATCTCTATTGACATTATTTACATTATTCGGACTCTTGTCCTCATCTTTGTCGCCATATTTATGCACAGTGGATAAATGCATTAGTTAGATTTAGTGACAGGACCCAAAGAGTGTGAGTTCAGTACCCGGTTAAGCTAGTGGAGAACTTTCAGTGGGAAAATTAAAAGGAGATAACTGATAACTGATATCCATTAAATATAGTACCTGGAATTAGAAGAGTCTAACTCAGTGAGCGTAAAAAAGGGTTCAATTCGACATTCCAACCAGCCGAAAAGGCCGGAGCATGCAACGGCCGAAACATTGTAATAAATATGAAGACAAAGTTGAGGACAATAGTCCGAATAATGTAGATAATGTACATAATGTCTCATCTCAGATATATTGACATATCTACATTGGCATCCAGACGTTTCTGTCAACGCGTCATCAACTGGGCAGTGTTCTGGTAGTAAAACCAGTTTTCTTTGACGCCAAGAATCCTGTGAATACCTGCTGCAAGTCTTCCTCTTTTGTGAAGGGTTTTGCAAGAAGGTGGTTACCAGAGAATACAAGATGCGGTAATTTGTTGGCGTAAGTTCCGAGGAGTAACTTAGATGGCACAGTGTCATTTAGCCAAGTCTCTGGGTGGTATCCTTGATCCACATGAGCACTGGCCTTGTCATGGAGGTCCTGTAAACCCTTGCGATTAATCAATGTTGGATCTTCTATTTCAGTGGATGTTGCACACTTTCTATCTGTTGCGAGCACAGGTCCGTAGTGATTGTTTGGATCGTTGCTTACAGCTCATAATGCACCACTTGCCGACTAGTCCACCAGATAGAGTGTATGATCTTGCTTTGGAGCATATTTGGTCTTGAAGTGAAAGCACATGGTCCTGTGGTGAGAACCAATGCCTGGCACACTTGAAAGTGTCATACAACACCCAGCGTTCGACACTGTTGAGCACTGATTAAATATGGATACGTTACATTGCCGAGAAAGCAACGAGATTCACGTTGTTATTTTTGAGTTTTCGACATGTAGGATACCAAGTTGTTGAATACGCCCGCCTTCCCTATGCAGTGCATGTGAAGTATGTTTGATTCATTAGAAACCTAGAAGCGTTCGGCAAGCTCTCATAGCCGCCTCCAGTGCCTCATCATCGATGACCTGGGGTCGTTTACTGCTCAGTTAATGACAAAGAGACAGATGTGAACTTCTGGAACTAATGACTAGCGGTGCGTTCACACACAGTGTTATCCTCAAGAGCTTGACGTATTCGGCGACTTAATGCAGATGCGGACAAGCCAGCGTTAAAGTCAATAATCAAACAACCCCAAAGAAGCTGCTTCGGCACTGACATGTCTGCGCGCCGCTTCTCGATCTATGACTGATGTGTGCGCACTGCACTTCTGCATTGGATAATACCAATGCCCTCACTCCCACTGCTTTCCGGTACGTGACGCTGTCATTTGCGTATCAGTGATCAGCCCTTTACACTTGACGTAAAGAATGCAATGACGGTTGGGGGTTACATTACAGATGGATTAATTTTTTTAATTTTTTTTGTTAAAAAATTGCAAATATTTTAAAGAAGGCGAAATATTTTTTAATTGTAGGAAACATTTGAAGAATTGGAGAATTCGTACAAATTAAGGTTAGGAGTCGAGATGGATTCATACCATCTCAAAGGTCGCCCCTAAGTGTTCACTTCTATGTTCACCTTTATATTCACACACGCTCTATCTCTGATATTGATCACTTAATCCCATAAATATAGCAAATCTTAAGATTATGTTTCTTCATATATATATATATATATATATATATATATATATATATATATATATATATAGAGAGAGAGAGAGAGAGAGAGAGAGAGAGAGACTCTTTCAACACTTCATGAGTTTCAAATCCTTAGCTACAATTAATTAATGACTGACATTGTTTAACTTCGGTGATTATAAGAGAACCGCTGGTTTAACCTGATATAACTGCACGACACTTTTATCTAGAATTAAAAGTACTTTCCTAACATTTCGTAATAAACTACATCTATATATCTGAACTTTTATTAAAATATATACTATTCAAAATGACAAAGTAAAAATATCTCACTGAAAGCGATAATTCGTCATTCCCTTTGAGAGTATAACAATTTGAAAATATCAGCCAATCCCGGAGAAGCCTTGGTTACAGATATCCTCTCAATCGGTACTTTCGTTCTCCCAACGGATCGACCTTCTCTCAGTGTCTGGACCGCACATTCAGGCATGACGCTTTCGGAACAAAGATAAATTCTGTTATTTTGATTCCTTGGAAACAGTCACATTTTATAACCTTCTACCTTAAGCCGCCTTTGAGACTTGCATTTGGTGAGCGATAGTAAACTGAATTATTGAAAAATAAAGAAAAAGGAGACATTCTCTCCGATGTTTTCGTAATATTTGGTGATAAATGTAATCCATATTTCCAAGTATGGATTGAAATTATTATCATTTCAAGTTTGAAATCTTACATGAGAAAATGAACAGCAACAAACTAAAAATATGTTGGAAATTAAACTATGATATAATTTCTCATTATTCTTCTTCTTCCATATCCCGTGACCTTTCTGAACGAGGGTGACCGCAGATTATCTTCTTCCTCGTGGTTCTCGACAGAATTTCTCCATTAAACAAAACAATCTCCCCTGTTCAGTTACCGATTCATCAGAGAGTGGAACGTTAGCTCCCCATATCTCTTTTGCCTTCGATATGCCCGGTGAGTGTTAAATTTCAAACCAGTCATTCTTCAATAAATCGGTTGTAACAGCAAATTCGTCCCAATCGTGTAACAGCAAAATTGTCCCAATCGTGTAACAGCAAAATTGTCCCAATCGTGTAACAGCAAAATTGTTTATTTGTTATATTAAGATTTGAAGCGTTGTATCTTAGAAATGGTTAAAGATATCTTACTGAAATTCTCCGAGGTTTTTATAAAACTATTGAACTCTACGTTGAGCAAAAGGAATGTATAATTACTCACCAAGCATAACAGAAGTACCCTGAGGAAATCGATCATAAACGAAAATGACATGTACATCATTAATTAATTTATAAGGATCGGAAGCTCATTAAGTATTGAAATAAAGTTTATATATATATATATATATATATATATATATATATATATATATATATATATGTGTGTGTGTGTGTGTGTGTGTGTGTACTCAAAATCATTTCCAAGATGATCTTCACCCTCTCGAACTTTCTAACTTTCTGTCCTGGATTAACAAGGTACCTTAAATGTTTCACGTCTGATTTCATTTTCAAGTCGTACAATCCCCGAAGTTGAGTAACGTCGAGCCTGGTCAGTACCGAGATGGGTGACCGCTTGGGAATACCACGTGCTTTGATCCTGAATGTGCGGCTAGACTACTGGATACTGGCTCGGAAGTGGTTATCGGAGAGCCAAGTTCTAGTTCGAGTTGGGTTCGTTATATTCACTTACACGTAAATTCCCTTGCGAAAGTCTGAATCCGTCTCATATACCTCAAGCTTGCATTCACAAAAATTGGGTAGATATAATAATTACCCCTCCCCCCACATAAAGTAAAACCGCGTACGTTTAATTTAGTTTACAGTTGCTTTGACGATCCACTTTTTGGAATTATCAATATTATTTTATTGAACAGTATACATTTTGCCTCGTCATCTGTGAGAAGATGGCCAAGCATTCAATGCCATAATGGTGGATTTAATCCGGTGATCTTATGAGAACCGCTTTTTCAGCGTAATTCGATAAGAATTTTAAATACTCTCTGAGACTCTGTTTTCAGCAGACAGATAAAAAAAGAACTCCGATACAAGGTAGTAAAGGAAAGCATGAAACAACATTAAACATCAACTACAAAAAGAGAATAAGTATGGTTGTCAGTAAGATAAAAAGGCCAAAATTAAATTAGAGATGTCAACAACAAACAAGTACAGATGTTTAAATAACTTTTTGACGCAGGATGGATAATGTGTCGACGAAATATGAACGCGTGATTGATTAGTGAATGCTAAAAATTACACAGAAATTCGGCAATTTTAGGTTTCTAATGATTTTTTTCTGTACTTTTGTTCTCTTTCACTGACAGTCGTCACTTGCGTCTTAGCGGTTCCATCGTCTTACTTGGGGTGAATTAATATATATATATATATATATATATATATATATATATATATATATATATATATTTAATATGCAAACTTAGGTAATCCGTATAGGTAGACTCGAGCGAGGAGGATGATATCCAGAGATTTACAGGGTTCTGGATCATCAGACCTTACTTCCAAAAGCTGAAATGAAAAATGAAAAGACATTCACACGTTTTTGACGGACCTCATCAAGTATACGTAAAATTAACGAAGTGAGGAAGTGAGATGGGATAGAGGATATGAGTGTGTCATATGTATCATTTCAATTTCCTATTTTTAACCCCAGTGTGTCGGATAGATGTTGCTCAAATTTAACGCGTCTCGTCTCTAGATATGATATTTATCAAACCTTAACCTCCCAAATATGCACGTTAAAGTAACGCAAATTAGCAGCGTCTAAGAATTTGAATGAAACCTGTCGTGTAATTGATTGGGGTTGTTGTAGCTTCTTCCTTTAATGTCGGTCTTATATCTAGAGACGAGACGCGTTAAATTTGAGCAACATCTAGCCGACACACTGGGGTTAAAAATAGAAATTGAAATGATATATATGACACACTCATATCCTCTCTCCCACCTCACTTCGTTAAGTTTACGTATACTTGATGAGGTCCGTCAAAAACGCGTGAATTTCTTTTCATTTTAGCTTTTGGAAGTAAAGTCTGATGATCCAGAACCCTGTTAAAGGGGTTATGGTGAAATAACTTATCACATGGAATCTTAACGTGGTCTGTTTTTATTCAAATATATATATATATATATATATATATATATATATATTATATATATATATATATACAGATAAGTTTATCAACTAAAAATATTACCGAATTTAATCAACGTCGAGGCAGATCAGTAACTAGATTGATGTCCGCTTAGGAAGGCCATGTGCTCGTCTTTCATATGCGCGTGGTATAATGATAACTTTAGCTTTGCTTTATTTTACGGTATATCGACCTCAATGGGTTATTTAATGCCGAAAAGATTTTTATTGCTGGTATTATTTTTTTTCAAAAAATGTATTGCTAAATGTATTGCTGTTAATAATATTTCTTTTTTTTTTAATTTGGTGCTTCTAACAATCTTTTAAAAAATGTATTGCTGGTATGAAAACCTAGTTTTACACTTTCAGAATGTTTTGACCCAAGTTTGGGGGTTAACTATTTGCCCATAGCAATTCAGAAGTGGATTCACGCTCCGCAAAACCTCCTGATCAGAGGCCTTGCTGTTGGTTGTAGTTTTTACTTGTATCATTAAACCATTATTATCTGAAAAAAAATTACAAGGTAAACATATTTACAGTCTTAAAATAACCTACAAAAGTTTGATAAGTCGTAAAATAAAATCAATCAATCAAAATTATTAAGATTAACCCCACCCCTGATGATAAGTCCTGAGAATGTCTACAGCTTCCTTAGGATAGCCTCGCCGTAGAGGTTGAACAGATGCTGAAAGAAGATTTATGCTTTTTTGGCGATCAGAAAATGTCTATATTACTGAAAACGTTTGAAATATCTACAGATTTGAATTTGAAACCAAAAATGTCACACACAAAGTAGAGATTCGGACACCGTCTGAATATTAATGATGAGAAGCTAAGAAAGAATTGTGTAAATTTAAAAAGAAATCAATGGACAGACAATTGAAATAATGGAGAATTATACAAAAATTAACTTAAGGAACATAATTGATTCAAGAGATGCTTAACAAACACTAGTGTTTTTGATTGATGAAAAGATAATCAGTTTTGCATTGTAAATTCAACTTTTGCGTTGTCCATCTCTCCCGATAATTTGAAATCAGACATTCGCTTAATCCAATCAAGAAAGGTGTTTCAT
>CAHIKZ030000837.1:312500-342500 GCA_903632075.3 Acanthosepion pharaonis | reverse complement strand
TTAATTCTGTGTTGCTCAGCAAAGCATTTGCAATTTGCTGTGTGTTCGTCTCTTGAATATCACATTTTTATGCGAAACCTAGATATAAAGATTATTTTATTAGATTATAGCTGTAATACAGTTTAATAATATGAATTGTTTCAACCAGAAATATTTACCTCGATATTTACCATACCGAGGCAGTTGTTAGCTTAACCTGGTTCATGAAGCAAGCATACTAGCCTGTTTACGAGTGACGATAAAATACAGTGTTTAAGATTAGCTTTTTATAACTGCTCTATTAGACAATACCCTATTTTAGATGGTTATTATATATATATATATATATATATAAAGTGAACATAGAAGTCAACACGTAGAGGCGACAGTCTGTTTCATGCTAGCTGCAATCGTCAGGCCACGAGTGCTGTTATTTTTTTCTCGGCTATCTATATATACGGGTCAGTGGTGCATTGTGGGTAGTCTGTTTCGGTGTTTATTTTAACGGAAGTCGTATATTTGTTTATTTATTTGGGTTAAATTATTTTTCTTGTTTTTATTTATTATTATTTTTATTTCTTATCTAATATATTTATTTATTTTTATTTTTATTTTAATCGGTGTTTTTATTAACGTAGTAAAAATTGTTTTGTGTGCATAAATTCTTTGTTTCCAAGGTCTTTCAGATAATCCTATATATATTTTTCTTCATTATCCGTTGATTTTATCGTGGTTTGGTTTATTACGTAGTTTTGCATATATGGATGAACACAAACTCCGAGGATATGTTAGAATAGTTTCATTTAAAAGAAATAATAAACTCTTTTCTTGTCTGAATTTTCTTGGTCGTCTAGGTCTTAAAAAATATTTCCTTTTCTTTCATTTCCTATTCCTGCTTCTTCTACGGCTATAATAACATTTTCGCTTTTCAAATCATTTCGCATTCTTTAATGAATACACGTCCTTCTTAGTCATATGTTGAGTTATATTAACTTTGACTAATTTGCTCTAGAAAACTGAAACATTGAGTGCCGTATCTTTTACGAGCCAAAGACTATTTACTGTATCGGTTTCCATTTCTTTTTCCTTGCTGACGCTATTCTTCTTATTATGATTTCGTTTCATTTCTGGTGTATACTCATTTCTTTCCGATTCCAAACCAGAGAAATGGCATCATGACATTTTCCACTGGGCATTCTTTGAAGAAAAAATACTAAAGTCACACACATGATACATCGATAAAGCTCTTCGTTACATGTGGGCTGTAATTGTCAGTATATTTTTTGTATTTCTTTAAGCGTTGACTTACTAGAAATCCCTTCAAGGAATCTATAAGAATCTTTTTCAATCAATCCGTAGGCTCTAAATACAACTGGAATTATCGATGTTTTCGTTTGCCATATTTCTGAAATTCCGATTTCAAGATCCTTGTATTTTGAAGTTGTTCAAAGATGCATTACTCTCTGCAGTAAAGGGTTTTTTTTCTACATAAGCTTGTTTGGTCTGTGCATAATATTTACCATGATCTTTTGATTGTTTTATTTTATATCAGTGTGTTTTTGGAACCATTACGTAACACGGTGGAGTGACGGATAACGGCAAGAATTGCGGAATCGGAGACCTGAGTTCGAATTCCAGTCGTGTACATTAAATTCACTTACGTGCTCATACCCTTGAGAAATGCATGAAAGCAACTCTCCCCACCCCATGCATGAGTAAATAGCAGGACACACTAAGCCCTATACAAGCGGCGAAAGAAAAACTGGGGTGGGTTGAATTTTATCAAGCTAACACCATTGGTCCAGTACATGTTCCTCTCTAATGAGCTACGTGTCAGGTGGTGAGTCATTTTACTTTCACTGAAATTGTGATTAAATAGAACATTCATCCAATTTGTTTTTTTAATATAATTGCCTTTTTATTGTTTGTTAAATTCTCATGCTTAAAGACTTTTATCATGATACGTTAGTCATTTTAATGAAATATTTCTTGTTTTGTAAAGTTTTATATCTACTCTATTGGTTGTATAATTCGGTCAGTATTTATTGTAAAATATCAGTTCACTGTGATGTTATCTCGGTCATATAATGGAGTTTATATGTATTTGTAGCATATTTCCGCATGAAGAATACCATAATTATTATATGTCTGCGAAAGAATGTATTTCTCTACCTATGACATTTATAATTAAATTCATTTGAAGCTTATTTACGACACCCAAGTACTAGATTGCCTCATGTTATATAATGGTGTTCGCGGTACGAATTAAATTCTAATATTACTTAGCACTTATTCATTCCAATATTTTCATTTATTCTCGATTTTGTCTAGTGTTGAGAACACCAGTTTCGCCCGAGATCCGATTTAACATACAGCTCGTACATTCGGTTGTGATGTTTGAAAGAAATTTCCAATCATCTCTGGGCGAGTTTTTATATATACATATATCCATCAATATTTTCGTTTCCGCACTGGTTGCAGTACAGACTCCAGGTATGACGAAGTATTTCTGCTTTCTGTGGCCTGTATTAAACCAGGGTCAAACCTCCGTCAGGCTTCATTGGACGGTCTGGTTTGAAATGTAAGTGGAATTTCTAAACAATCAAAATATCCCAATAGTTATTATTTTTCTCATATAATATCTGGTAATATTTAATTCATACATAGCGGGTCACAGCCATCTCTTTTCTAATTAAAGTGTTCATCACTTTTTGTCTTATACGTTCCCTTCGTAAGTTTTTGATTCTGGAACAGTGCCATTCTGCAGTCAATGCCAGTTATCTTAATTCATGTCTCCATCACCGTGTCATGAGTAAATTACGAATTCAAAATTAAATTAATCCGAGCTAGTTACAGTTTCTTCGTCTTTTTACTCTATATTTGTATATAAAGTTAACAATTACTGTATCATTAACATTTCTTTTTCTAGTTTATTTTCAAAAATATATTATTTTTTTTTCTCCAGTTTCCCATCTGTTTGTATTGAAAAGTTTTAGAATATGACATTTTTCTAATACAAGGGCAAATCCCAGATTTTCTCTTCCATCAAGCCTCTTCTCATTGGATTCCCCACTTGTTATACAACAATCAGTGAATGATTTTGGCAACTTGATCATATCTCCACCTTTTATATTCATTGAGATTATTATTATTATTATTATTAATAATAATAATAATAATAATAATAGACTTATATTGAATTCTGGTGTATTATTCAAGTTAGGTCAATTTATTTAGATTCACAATTCCCGCACTATTCGCCTTATTTTGTTCATCCATATATCTGGCCTTCCTTCGATGTAATAGGAACATTTCCGTGATATGTATTCGTCGTCACCCGCTCATTGTGTTGTTATAATGATGTGCTCAAAAGCTACTTATCATATTCCCTAATGTCTTTACTTTTACGCAAGATAAATTCATTGATGTGCTCAGATAAGCTGAACTGAAAAAAAATATATCGCATAGCTTGCACCAAATTTTATTAATCGTTAAAACAACTCTAAATTAACTGTAAAAAATATGTGCTTGATTAATACGAGAAATTCCTTATTGAATATTCAAACGGAAGCCCGCGTTTCGTCATAAAGCAAACACGTTATTATTTCCTCTCTAAGTGGTAAACCATTGTTTGAATCCGCTTTTATAAGACGAATAATGAAGCCATTGAGGTGTTGCCCGTTTCTCTACTTAACGTATACCAATCCATCTTAAGGAATGTTATACACTGCAGGGAAATATTTAACAATGTAATGTTAATGTTTCAATTAACGGTAATGGATATTTCTATCAAACGACGACGAAGAGGCTTTTAACAGGAAATATTAAGTTGCTTACTTAAAATCTGAAATAGGGCAATAGAAACGAATCATAAAGCCCCTTTTTTCTGTATTGTGTCCAGTCTTACATGTAGTCAGAAATTATTATGCAACTCATTGATTTAAATTATAAAACTGGTATTCAGTACGACTGTTAAAACCTGCGGCTATATCACGTGGAAACACCGGTTCTCCTCCGATCACCGAAGTTAAACAACATCAAGACTCGACATTAACTAGATGGGTGACTGCATGGGAATACCAGATGCTGTGACGTCGGCATAATGGATAACGGGTTGGAAGGAAATGCCGAATTCGAATTTCAGTGGAGTTTGTTATGTTCACTTTCACGAAAAAGAAGTTCCGGAACGATATGAATCCACGTCTTCTCTTTCCCATCGAATTACAATAGGACTCGTTATATTCACTTATGCAAAGACACGCTTGGGAGATTATGAATCGAAAAAAAAAAAAAGACATGATATCCCAAGCGTGTCACATCAGCCTCTAACAACACATTGGGTCAGCGAAATAGTGTAATGAGCTCTTTCTCTTTTTCAGTCTGGGGGTGTTCAATAAAACGTACAATTGTGTTTGATGAAATTTTAAGAACACATATTTATAACTGTTATAGTGTCCTCCCCTTTTTCGTACAAGTGGACTCTACCAGTGTTACTTGGACTGCTGCCGTTAAATACCCAGAGTCAGTCAGAATAGAGAGAGATTGAGATTGAGTTGAAGGTAGAGTAATAGTGTGAGGTAACTGCTTGAAGAAGTCACAGTTACAAGCACGTAGACTCTAAGGAAGTCATACTTCGAGACTGTGTATATATATATATATATATATATATATATATATATATATATATATATATATATATATTATGTACTAAACCGCGATCCTGGATTTACTAAGAGTATTAACCATTGTATTATTGTGCAAATACATTTATTTGTTATATTTAATTCCTAGGTTGTCATTCATGGGAGACGGAATTTCATCTCGGAATCCATAACAAAATATATCGGTTTAATTTTTACTGATAGTATCTATCCGTATTACAAGCATGGATCTTATAGAAGTTAGGCTTTCAACGTAAAACTGATAAAAGCAAGATAAGTGTATATTTATAAAGGAATTCAAAACAGAAATAGAGCAAGGAAAGAAATTTACCATTATACAATGTACATTGTGACTATTTTATAGTGTTACGTGTGAATATGAAATTCTTCATCCTGTATTATGTTCATAAATAATGTTAGTTGATTTTTAACATTACTCGAAGCATTGATCACGTGCATCCTGAATCCATGATAAAAAATCCAAATGTGGAATTTGTAAATGCGAAACAGTTATAACGATATTTGTATACGAAATAATGTGAATTGCACATTGACAAAGGTTTGCTTGTGATAGTTTCGTAAAAAATTCTGCAAAAGAAAACGTTAATCTAACGAGTCAAGTCATTTTCTTAAATGACCTCGAATTGAGAATTCCATATGGACATTCATACTTCACGCAACACATAAAATTCGTTCACTTTTTTTTATTATACTTTCCCTTCGTAAGAGTTTTTGATTCTGGAACAGTGTCGTTCTGCAATCAGTGCCATTTATCTTAATTCATGTCTCCATCACCGTGTCATGAGTACATTCAAAATTAAATTAATCCGAGCTGGTTTCTGTTTCTTCGTCCTTTTACTCTATATTTGTATATAAAGTTAACAATTACTGTATCATTAACATTTCTTTTTCTATTTCATTTTCAAAAATATTTTTTTTTCTTTTTGCTCCAGTTTTCCATCTGTTTGTATTGAAAAGTTTTAGAATATGGCATGTTTCTAATACAAGGGCAACTCCCAGATTTTCTCTTCCATCAAGCCTCTTCTCATCGGATTCCCCACTTGTTATACAACAATCAGTGAACTGTAACCTCTATACAAACGCTGCCTCCGATAAATCATTACATTTAGCTTCGAGGGAATTAATCTAATAGGGTTAGCGATGACCATTCTTCTTCAACCCTCGTAGACTGGCGTTAGAGAATCACAAAAAAAATTGCACTAAATAAGAGTGCCATTATAACTTGAGGACTTACAAAAAAAGCAATATTTAAAATGAAACTCAAAGAAAAAATGGAATGTGCACACTACTTCTCATAAAAAAAAAACAAAAAAATAAACAAAAAAACAGATTAAGAAGTAAACTTCATTAAACTCAAGAAAGAGCAATAGCAGTGAAAGGAATCGAACCACTACTGTCCTGAAAATTTAGTTTAATTAAATGATTTTATAAAGTTCAAACGATGATAGCAGTTGCTGCTCTGTCAATGATTGCCAAATATTACCATTATCAAAAGTACGCAAAAAATATTCAACCTTTCCGCTCGATATATCTACCTTTTCTCTGAGTCTCTTACAACTCTCATCATGTTAATAGAGAAAGCTGTTGACTGGAATATATGTTGTTTATCTTCGAAGTGTATTGTGGCCTTTTCGTTAATTTTCTCCCCATTTAGATCCATATGAACGTGACCATGTTGTAATATAATACTCGAAAATAATTGGGAAAAATTCTTATATATTTGATCTTGTATCGTTGGGAAG
The DNA here is from genome assembly GCA_903632075.3 of Acanthosepion pharaonis. NCBI lineage: Eukaryota > Metazoa > Mollusca > Cephalopoda > Sepiida > Sepiidae > Acanthosepion > Acanthosepion pharaonis. Next base: position 336,097 of record CAHIKZ030000837.1, on the reverse strand, counting down.
ATGTATGAAATTATATTTTTAGTTGAAACTGGCTCAGATGAAGAGGGATATTATCTGATAATTTGGTTGTAATTCTTGAAATCATTGTAGTTTCCTTGTTGAAAGCATAAATGTACTATCCGAATATGCTCGACTGGATGTTTCATCATCATGCATATTCCAGTGCATGACAACGTAGGATACTTGTCACTCATTTAATTAATGAGATGTCTTTTCATTTCCACGTTATGTTCAGCAATCCAGAGAGATGTTGCAAAATGTATGGTATTAGTTATTCACACACAGAATTGATGAAACGGTGAAGTTCCATGATGCCAACTAAAATTCTAATGCATATGGAATTGATGTTTCTCTTCATTCTGTTTAAAGAAATAAATATGTATTTCTTTTCAAACCGTTATTCAAATAAGACACTTAAAATTGTCCGGAGTCAATTCCGCCAATTTAAAGCCATCGCAATGTTTGTTCACAATTGCGGCGAACGTAGAGTAGTCCTCATTTTCGCTTTTTACGAGGTTGGGACATTTCCACCTTTTGTGAAAAAGTGAAGTCTTTGGACTGAAGAGCTCCGTAAGGCATGTAGCTGCCTCGTCAAACGTCAAATCGTTTGTCTTTTTCGGTAGAATATAGTCCACAAATTTTGTGTACTCGTCTGTTCCGAATTTCCCGAGTAATAAACGTAGCTTCTTAGCTTCCGTCCAATTTTGGCAATCAATGTTGAAAATGTCTTCATGACGTCTGTAACAGTCCCCGAAATTTTTATCATCTTCTAGAGAGTATTTAAATGTTTCGATTGTGTTCCAAACTGCATCTTGGGAAAAGCTCGCCTCTTTTTCGATATTCTTTTTTTGTGTATTGCCCGCTACTTTTAATATTAATTCCTGGAGTTGCATTTGTCTTTCTTCATTTTGCTTTTGTCTTTCTTCATTTTCCTTCTGTGTTTGTAGTAATTGCTTTTGCCAATTCTCCATTCTTTCTTGGATTTGTAGTCGCTTTTCATTTTGGTATTTTACAAGTTCTACTAAAATACTTTGAAAATCCACCATGATAGTGTCTTACGAAAAACTTGATTTTCCGTATTTTGAGAAAGTACCTTTTAATCACGATGGTCACGCAAAATCCTTGCAAATCCTCGTAAATCTTTGTCGTCAAGTTGTTGTGGACACTGACAAACGGCAATTTTTGTTCGTGTGGGTCCGAAATCCTCGGCGCCAAGTTAGTGTTTTGCCAAGAGAGAATTTTTTTCCATGTGGTCATCGTCGCCAAATTGTTATGGATTCCGGGGATGGAATCCGGCACAATAAAATAAACACGCCAAAAATTGAAATAGAAAAATATGTGTATTAAACGTAAGAATACAAAGTTGAAATGAAGATTAGTAGTCCAGGAATGCGGGTTAGTAGAAAAGGATATGTACAAGTCTCTGTAAGTGAAGCCGTAATTATCTCTCTTCCTGGACTCTCGTATAACTCTGGTTGAACACCCTGTCTCGACGTTTTTGCCACGCTATCTCTCCGTAGTATAAGTATACTCTGGACGAGTCCATCTTGTGAACAAGGGGCGAGCCCCACAATAATTGAAAAATTCGATTTCATTTATAATGTTTCGGGTATCTGCATTCCCCAATATTCAATAAACCCTGAGAATATTTTCTTTCGCCACACAATTTCCTATTTCTCTTCAACTGAAACTTCTCAAATAATAGGACATTTGAAACATTAAATTTATATATCAGCATATACTGTTAAATGTTAAAAAAAAAACCTCCATGCCTAATAAATCGATTTCCTCCAAAAAGCAACATTCGTTTAGCATATACGCAAGGCCACTATTTCGAAATTCCTCACCAGATAAGTCTAAGACTATTTCGTATTTCTTAGAACAACAACAGTGTCAAATTTTCTCCCAACAATTTATTAACCGTCCGAATGTTGTCGTGATTTATAGTCGTTGCACGAAAGCCACGTTGGGAAATGAAAACAGAAAAAAGACACATATTCCTGATCAAAAACGACAGCTGAAGTATCTTGGACACAATGTAATTTTCCTATCCTATGTTTAAAGGATATATCGAAAGGAAAAAAGGACAGGGAAAAGCAGCAACCCACCTACAGTACAAGTTTTGTGAGTGAATGGCGGGAATATTGGTGGGATCTTGGCAAAAGGAAAAACGTTGCTAAAAGTTACAAGAGATAGAATGTTGCTGAGAGTCATAATCGACCACACCCTGAAAGGATTCTGTCCATAAAAGAACTCTAATCGATTATTTTGGAAAGTATTTTGAAAATATTTTTCTCAGGTTTAGTAGCTGTTATCACTGTTTATATAGTTGTTCTTCTTAACATTATGTTTGAAATAATATGGACATTCATCATAACTACATTATTATTATTTTCTATTTGATTTCTTTATGCTATCCATTTTAATAGTTGAACGTCAACACGTGATGGTTTCTCTTTTTTGGTACAGTTCTTTTTGTGTGATTCTGTAGCGAAATTTTTGCTAAATAACTCCAGTTTCATTCACCCGTAGCTATTTTAATCAGTGATCTGAGAAAGCGGTTTTCGACAGCTGACAGTTCAGATATTTCTGAAAGATATTTGCGCCATTAATCAGATCCATACGGAAGGTTCGAACTGCCGACGCTGTTTAAGAACATGACACTAATTCTTATGTTAATCTTTCGGTTATAATTTGCGTTGTGGCGCGAAACTACCACTAGCGCAGCTTATTCTATGTTCAATTCCCTTTTCTTTTATACTAAATGGTACTTTATAATAGATCCATAAGCCGGGGTACTTGAAGTGTTTGTTATTTCTTAATTACACATCCTCGATTTTTATTATAGATTCAGATTATTTACCATCGCTTACTTTTATTCCAATTCCATTTTCTGATTTGGAAATATTTATCTTCAGTCCTGTTTCTTGATACACTTGGTGGAGCATGACAGCTTATCTTACTTAATCTTTCTCGGATGAAGCTTGCAGTAATTTGAAGCAAAATTATTTTAGACGTTGTTACTTATCGCTTATTTCGAAGAGTCTAGCTTTGAAAACCATAATCACTAAATAAAATACAGGTATTAGCGGCGACAAACCTAACAACATAAGAAATGCAGATGACACAGTTTTGATAGCAGGAAGAAAGAAATCGACAATAATTGCAACACAACATAGTAATGGAAAGTGAGAAGAAATGATTAAACATTGATTGTAAGAAGTCAAAATGTATGGTTGTCAGAAAAAAGAACAGCCCAAAATGCGAATGAATGAGTAAACAACAAAATTAAATAACTAGGACGTGTTTTAACAGAGGTCGAAACAGGCAAAACAGAAATCAGAATGCGCGAAAGAATGAGGTTTTTACAAAAGCTAAGCAAAGTTTTAAGAAACCGGATATTTTCGTTAGAATAAACGAAAAGATTACTGAAACGTTATGTAATATCAATTCCTCTATAATAGCGCCAAATGCTAGACAATCTCCTCACAAATTAAGAAGAAAATTGAAGCAAAATAAAAGTGGTCTGTGGGAAGGATTCTGAGAATACCATGGACTGAACCTATGAGAAGTAGAAAATTTAGAGAAAATGGAAACTACTTAGAATCTTAAAGAGACAGTTGAAATTCCTAGAACACATCATGAGGAATGGTGGTTCGGAGAATTTGACACTCGAATGTTACATTGAAGGAAAGAAAGACAGAAGAAATCATCAAATAACATACAGGACGTGTTTCTGTAAATGTTTACCAGACATGGATTAGGAGGGGTATCATAATGACAAAAATTAATAAGGGCTAGATATCAAAGGAAGTTATGGATAGCCATTATCGCCCGCGTCATGATTCTTCTACTATGTTCCATACTGCTTTCTTCTGGCTTTCTATTAGTACTTTCTGCAAGAAATCATGTACTTTCCTTTTTGTGTCTGTGCCAACATTGTAATCCTCCTGTCTAATGTTGTTAAGACAGTCGACGCCATGAATAAATCCTGGTAGGAATTCTAATTCGCTCAGAATCACTTCACTGTATAGGTTGATTGAATCCGATTATAAGACACCTCCTTTTCTACACCCATTTGCATTTTTTTTTATCTTTACTGAATTCATTTTCTATATACTTTTGAATTTATCGCAGTTATTCTTGATGAGTTAGGGGAAGTCGAATCAGAATCACTAACTGTTATCGGCTCACGTAATAAGTGTTTTATCAATAAAACAAAATAGTTTTTTTTTTCCGAGAGGTTGAGATAACTGGCACTGTAGGGAAACAATCATCAAACGTGAAAAAATCAAACTAGATAATTACATTCTTTCTAGAGTCGTTTTCTGTAGCAGTTTGCTTGATCGTCAGTTGCCATAAAATAGTTTGCAAATTTTCCTTTTTTTATCTTCTGTCGCTTCTCCCAGGCGTCAAGAAAAATGCAATCAGATCTTTGGTTTTTCAGTGATGCACAAATTTCACCCTAGATCATAGTTATTTTATTTTTTTTCTCTGGTATCTTTAGACTTGCTTCCAATTTTGTTAAGTTCAGTTTCAAATTAGGTGATTGTATCTGCCATCTTGAAAGAAAACATTTACGATGTAGTCCAAAATGACGATGTGTTTCGAGGTTAGAATATTTTATCACGACTATTATAGTACTTGAGATTGCGTCATGATGTCATGATTGCTTCTATTAACTTAATGTTTTAATTGTGTCATTTAACTAATAGCTCATATTTTGATAACGTCTAATTTACCAGCTGAGGCTATAAAGTGTTATATTGCTTATAAATCAAAATAACTTTCTCGTAGTATTATTAAATATATTTAATATAACGTTTCGCCTAATATATTTTTCAAGCTTCAACTCTATTAAAATATTATTCGATGACCTTCATATAAATAATAGTATGTATTAATATAATTATATATATATATAGGTTTGTCTGGCTCACTAGGTGTATCTAGGTCTGCTCTACGATTGTATTGAGCTCTTTTGTTAGTTAGTTGTTACTCGTATCGGGGTTTTTTTATTTGGGCTTCAGACCTGCATCTGTGCGATTTTTTGTCGGCAGAAGTTCATGTTTGTAGCTCTTTCTTTTTTTAAAACCTTTTTTCCCTCGAAATTGATTTGATTAACAAATCAAAATTCGAGGGTTTTTCAAACGAGTCTAGTTATCTATATTTATATATATATATATATATATATATATATATATATATATATATATATATATATATATATGCTTCAAGACGAACAAAAAAGCCTTTGATTACGTTGTTGTTCCTTTGAATTTAATGTTTCTTTTTCTCAGGCTGTTGAATGACGTTCACGAGAAATGGAAGGTTTGTGTGGTAGAATATTCTCAAAGTTTTTGAGTTAATTCAAGAAAAATGCACCAACTGTAAAGCAGACTTTGCGCACATATCTCAACGAGAGACTATGAAAAACAAGTGTTTGTTGTGCCGGTGATAATGACAATTTGCTGCTGAAATGGATGCCACATTCACCTGAATTGTCACTTTGAAATTTTTCTATGGGGATATGTGAAAGGACATGTCTATGTCCCCACTCTTCCAACAAGCCGAGCACAGCTAAACCAGAGAATCACTGAGGCGCTGGTGGATATTTTACACAAGGAGCTTGAGTACCGATTTAGGCGTGTCCTGTCGCATCCTGAGGTGGTGTGCGTGCGTTCGTGTCTGTTTTAGTTTAATGATAATGTCAAAATATAGGATATTTAACTTTGAAGTTATATTGGTTTTATTTTCTAAAAAAACTAATCGTTGGTTTTTTATCGATGTAATTAAATGCCTCGGTAGTCAAATAGTGATTTTTACCATCGTAGAAATGAAATATATCGAGTAGAAGGTAATATGAAAAATTAAAATTGAAATATATATTTATCCGTCTTCTTTCTTAAAATAATACAAGGGAATACAAGCTCATTGCTAATTAAGAGAGATCAAGTAGTGTGACTGAGAATTATATAGATTCCTAGTGTTTGTTTATAAATTATATATATATATATATATATATATATATATATATATATATATATATATATATATATATGTGTGTGTGTGTGTGTGTGTGTGTGTGTGTGTGCGTGCGTGTGTTTGTGTGTGTCATCTGTACTGAAATGGATTATTCTAAGATTGACTTTCATGTCAGTGCTATCTTCGGAGATTAATAACATTTCAATACATATCTTATGTAATATATTTCTATATCTTTATATCATACCATCTCTCTCTTTCTCAGTATATATATATATATATATATATATATATATATATATATAACTATCTCAAAAAATCCGCTAAAAAGAGCATACATAGATGAAAATTGTCCAAATATTTTATCAATATATTTATGTTATTATTAAAAAGAAAGACCAGAACGTATTTTTATTATTATTATTTTTTTAATATTTTAATCCTTTCTTGCACTTTTGTAATTTTCTTAAAAAAAAATCTTGTTTTTTTGGCAGCAGCCAGTGGGGCAAAGTTTAGTTTGGGAAATTTAGAGTCTTTTTTGCGGTAAAAAAAAAAAAACATTGTTTTGAAAATTCTTGCAAAATCAATAATTTTCTTATTTTAATGATATTTTCACGACTTATTCACAAATGAATGATATTTTTTTTTTCTTAGAAAATAGTGGTACAAATATTGTTTTGTTACATCTGGTAACCCCTACTTACTTGTAAATCACCAGTTTGTTTTTGACAAACAGAAACACAATTTGCCGAAAATCTGCTTATAATCGAAAAATTAAAAATGAATATATCTGATATTATTTAATCACAAAATCTTTTAATTGATTTCATAAATAAGAAATATTAAGCACAATATTGTCATGAGAATTTTCTTTGATGGACAATGGATTTTTATAAAAGTTATTGTTTTTTTAAAGATTGTAATTAGAATAATTTATTAAGTTTTTAATCATTTAACATCCTGTATTTTTTTCAACTTGACATAATTATTAAGTAAAAAAACTATATTTATATGGAACTGCTTAGTACAAAACATCAAATGTGAGAGCGAGAGCGGAAAATTAATTTTGATAATCTTGCGAACAAGGAAATCTCAAAAAACATTGTGGTCTTATTGAATCGTCTTCTCCTAAAATTGCAAGACAATTTATGTTTTATAGCGATCTAATCAAGGCATAACCTCGCAGTATGTAACAATATCCGAGGAAAAAAATACGCATTATATTTAAAATATACAAGACAATATCTGTTCTAATTTGTTTATGTTATTTTCTTTAATGTTTAGCTATGGAGTTACATTGCCAATTCAACTGCCCAAACAGCCGACACACAGGTAGACAAGCTATTATCGTTACGGAAATGTTAGGTGAGCAGTTTCAAACCATAACTTTTTGAACGCTTTAATTTAGTATTATTGCTTTTTAGAAAAAGAAATCCAAAGCATTATCTTTCTCAAGAATTCTTGGCAATTCACATATATTTGAGTTATCTTTAGAAAAAGCTGCTCGGCTACATCTTAGAAGGGTATCTTAATTAAGAAATGACAGAAGCATTTATATTACATGGATATTTCTGTTTTTATATAAACTCATTTCCTTTCAATTAGTTTAATTGTGTTGTGTTTGCTATACATCTATATATATATATATATATATATATATATATATATATATTGAACATTATAGATGGAAAATTATAGATCAAAACCCAGTTTATAAATGAAAAATTTCATTCATCAATCTACATGGCCGTAAAATTAAATATAGGCCAATATTGTAGTATACAATCTGCTCATTACTAATCATGCCTGAATAGAGTTTTCAATCACCATTCTTGAAAGAAACGAGCGTAGATATGATCTAACGGATGCCCTCAGATTCGAATCGAGATCGGGAATTCATTCACAGTTAGACCCTGGTATGTGAAAACGAGATCAACTTTAACGTGCGAAAAAAAAATGACATATAAAACACCTACCAGGAGATTTTATGACATAAAAAAGAATATTTGGGGTGCACGTTGAAGAAAGGCCCCAAAGTCCTGCGACGGTTATTGTCGAAGTCTGGAGTCGAATAAACCATACATTTTTACGCATGAGAGATGTCGCTTCGTGTGTCAGTAGCCGGTACTATGGTAATATTATGGATCACTTGTATAACAATGGTAATATTAGGGATCACTTTGCTTTGCAAACATAGCCTCTTCCCAAAATTCTAACTAAGGGATTAGTGGAAGTGTGGCTTTTTCCCAGTTACCTGAAAGAAAACCTAAAAATAAATCAACGACAAAGGAATAAAGTTACTGTAACTCCGTTTGTAAAGAACTATTCACAGATGCAATTAATGACAAATATGAAGATTTTAGATATTCCAGTGTGTTAAAGTAGTACAATCAATACAGAGAAAGGGAGAGAGAGACAGAGATAGATAGATAGATAGATAGAAAGAAGAGAGAGGGAAAATCAAGATAGAAAAGAGAGAGGGAAAACAAGATTGATAGGAAAGAGAGGTAGAAAGCATGATAGATACGAAAAGCGAGAAAGCAAGATTGATAGAAAAAGAGAAAAGCAAGATAGTTATAGAGAATGAGAAGGCAATATAGACACAAAAAAAAAAATCTACAAAGATATATATATATATATATATATATATATATATATATATATATATATATATATATATATATGAGATTGAGAGAATGAGAAATATATATGAAAAGAGACAACTATGGAGATATATGTGAAAGAGAAAATCTGTAAAAGAGAGAGAGAGAGAGATAACGAGAGTGAGCAAGAGAGATACCGGGAGAGATAGAAATACATTTTCATAGAGATAGAGGAAGTGTAGACAGAGGGATATAGAGAAATAGATAGACGGAAAGAGAAGAAGGAAAGAAAGTGAAGAAAAATATGGAAATGAGAGAAATATCAAGAGAGAAAGAAAAATAGAAAAGAAGGAAAAAAGATAAAAAAAGATATACAGAGTGTAGAATATTGGTTAGCTTACCAGTGGTGTGACACAGAAGTAGGCAAGGGAAGCCAAAGCTAAACTGACTTGAGTCATTTAACGGAGAGATATATGGGTGAATAAAGACCACTCATGCAAATGTATTGCGCAGGTCCATTCTAGCAAAATGGACCAACCTGACTGGTGTATTAGGCACTCTCCTATAAAATGAGGTAAAATCAGCTGGCTTGCTTTTCAAGCAAACAGAAGAAGGCAGCCATGTTGGCAGGTAAGTCATTTGACTTCTCTAAGATCTAAAGAAAGAGATGTAGAGAAAGATATGTAGAGAAATAGAGGAAGGCGAGAAATAGAGTCGAGAATGTGAGAGATAGTGTCGAATTATAGAGAGGGAGGCGAGTGATAGATAGAAGAGACGAGAAAGAAAAAGAGACGAGTGATAGAAAGAAGAGGGGCGATATAGAAACAGAGAGCAAATAAGCGAGACAGAGAGAGAGAGAGAGAGAACTGAATAAGCGAGACACAGAGTGTGGGGGAACAAGCAAGTTTGTGAGCGGGGACACGCGAGACAGAGAACTGGCGGGACGTAGAGAGAAAACAAGCGTTACAAAGAGAGAGAGAGAGAGGGACAGACAGACAGAGATATATAGAGACAGAGAGAGGGAACAAGGGGGACACAGAGAGAGAACACACGAGAGAGAGAGAGAACAAGCGGAACAGTGACAAACAGAGAACAAGCGGAATAGAGAGAGAGAACAAGCGGGACAGAGAGACAGGACAAGCGGGACAGAGAGACAGGACAAGTGGGAGAGAGAGACAGACAGGACAAACGGGATAGATACAGAGAGAGGACAAGCCTGATAGAGAGCGAGAAGGAGCAAGAAAGGGAAGAAACGAAAGAGAGAGACAGAGACACGCGAAACAGAGAGGAAGAAGACAAGCGAAACAGGGAGAAAGAGGACAATTGAGACAGTGGAAGTGAGAACTGGTGAGGCAGAGGAAGTGTGAGCGTGAGAGACAGAGAACAAGAACAATCGTGTGAGGAGAACAAGCGTGACACAGAGAAAGACACGGGGAGAAAATCAATCCCAACACACAGAAAGAAAACAAATTATAGAGGGTGGGACAGATTATCAGCAAGGCACCAAAAAGAAAACAAGCGTGATACCGAGAGAAAAAATCATGAAAAAGAGTGAGAACAAGTGTGGCAGAGAGAGAGAGAGAGAGAGAGAGAGAGAGAGAGAAAGAGAGAGAGAGAAAGTGGAACACACCTATTCTATAGTTAATAGACTCTCCCACCTATAATAAGTAGGAGTCGCTCAGTCAGATTATGCCGGATGACCGTTAGTCAAATACTAAAGTATCAGCGACCACAACTAGATTATTCTGCGTTATACCTGTTATATCAAGTCCCTAACGTTTTGTACGTCGAACCTATATTAGAGCCGACTTAATACAAATACAAGCCTCCACTGTGAAATCACTCCACAACAGAAAGAAACAGAGAGAACACTCTTAACCATGAAAACGAAATCGACATAGAGTAACCGAGAGAGAAAATCGAGATACAGAGATGGAAAAAGAGGCATATATATATATATATATATATATATATATATATATATATATATATATATATATTGTGTGTATTTAGGCAGCATATTTTCATTAATACACGTTTCATTAAATAATATAGACAAGTATTGTCTTTTTTATTATATATATATATATATATATATATATATATATATATATATATATATATAACAGAAAGAGATAGATATAAAGGAGAAATAGAGATGGAGAAGAATAGGCTAATAAAATGTTCATAATATTACGTTTGACGAAAACATCAGAACGTAAAGATAATAATGAGTCATCGAAAAATATTCATATGTCGTAATCATATCGTACGACATACAGCACATACAAATAGCTAAGATAAAAGCAAACGTGTTTTTCGACAGGTAACATAATATAAACTTAAAAGAAATGTAGTGGAAAAAGAAGAAAAAAGACCTATTGTAGGTTTTGCAATAAATAAATAACAGTTGTCAGCCTTGAGAAATGAGAAGAAAGCCGTACCTACACATAATCTTGATAGGTGACGAGACATTAAGTTCTGAGTTGAGTATTGCATTGGCCATGATAGGAATAACAAGAAAGGACAAGGCCAGTCTCTCATAGTGATAGTGAGAGTTGGAAAGAGTATTAAATTGGTAGTTTAAAGGAAGTGAGAAAGGAAACATATGCCCGTGGCCAAGTGTCAGGTTATCACTCCTCATCTATTGGCAAAAGAAACCAGATGCAAATAAAAGAAAATCTATTGAAAAAAAAGAACGTGACATACCATATAATAAAAGTAATAATGTTGGTATCAATGTAGAGTTCTTGTATCCGAAGTTTCACTGTGATTATTTGAACTATGTAGCTTCGTTGAAAATGTTGTCTAAACGAATTTATATATATATATATATATATATATGTGTGTGTGTGTGTGTGTGTGTGTGTGTGTGTGTGTGTGCTGGGCTAATATCACATTAAGAAAAAGTACAAATGAAATGTCTTTCCCTTACCTGATTTTCTACACAATAACCCCTGCTAGCATGCATAGATGTAAAACGAAAGACACACTCCAATGTGACCCTCAATTATCATTTACGATAGGTGAGTCCGCTCTCTCACTCTCTCTCTCTCTCTCTTTATATATATATATATATATATATATATATATATATATACGTGTTTGTGTGTATGTTTGTGTGTGTGTATATATATATATATATATATATAAATTTTAATTTTATTATATAGACAAAACCATTTTACTCACTACAAAGTTTCAACTTCGTTTCAGTGCATTTCAACTGCACTTCGACGGGTGAGAATCGAAAATGTTTATGAACAATTCTCCTTGTAGGCAAGCCGTATGTGAAACGTCACTTCCTTTTTTTTTTTCATTTGCTTGAGAAGAAAAAAATCCATTAAAAAAAAAGTGGTGACGGAGTGAGACAATAGTGCTTGTTGACTGCAGTTTGTTGAAGAATGGATTGTGTGTATAATGTTGACTGGTCTGTGGAAATTTTTTTGGGGCGATAAACATCGGTCAAAAATGTAGACACATCATCTCATAAGCGTCCTAAAGGTGAGAGGTAGGGGAGGAAAGATGGGGATAAGGGATAGTATTACCTTTGAGCAGGTAAAAGTTGTAGCGATACTTCTAGTAGTAATTGGGAATGTTATTTTGGTTTACTATAATAATTCTAGAGTTGAATTGCATGTATTTATGTTGGGGTTATCACTACTAATTCTGTAATCAATGAACGTGTTTTGTGGATTACAATTTAAAAAGTGGTGATTTTCTCTAAAAAATTAATAAGGGATGTTAATATAACTTTTTATAATCAAATTTTGAAATATTCCTGGACCGCGTAGCTGTAAAAATAAGTATGGGTTTAAAGCGATTTATCTCGAAATATTACCAGTAAATTATATATATATATATAAAAATAAGAATCATAATTTAATTAATGGAGTGGCACATAAGAGGGTAGGGAATATATCGAAGGAAGTGATTTAGAATTTGAAAACGTTTATAGCTATGGAATTAAGAATTTAACAAGATTGTAGTAGTGGATCCTTAGTATGTCAACAGAAAACGGTTGTTTCATATCTTTGATTTAATAATTTGGTGTTATTCAATAGTTCAATTATACATATTTTCTCCTGTAGACATAAGAATTGCAGGTTCTGGCTTGTCATAAGAATTTCCATTTAAACTTAGTTGTTTTCCCTTCTTCCTTGAGTTTCCAAAAATATTTCGAAAGTGATGTCCTATTTCGTTTGACCGTATTTGTAAAGGAGTTCATGTGATTGTATTACCTATCCTTAAAAGGTCTGCTAGTTGACCCCGCATGCAGCTTAATATCTCTGGGGTTATCATTTGATGAGATATAGCACATATACACTATGGATATGGTTAAGCACCTGTTTAATAATGGACATTGATCAGTGATTCTACAATTACATACTCTTTTTTTTCCTGGGGTGTATTAGAACTTGTATTTAGGTTGAATTTATTATCTCTATGAATTTTCAGTATTCTATTGTTATGCGATTTAATAATTTTATCTCGATTTCTAAAACAGCTAGAGCTAATTATTAAGGTATTGGGGTTGAAGATATGCTTAATTAACTCTCCATAGGGAAGTGCTTGTTAATTAGATTTAAGAATTTGTGTCCTAATTATTTATTATCTATTGATTTTTTTTTTTTTAGAATAACTACAATTTTCTCAATATTTAATTTCGGAAAATCTGTAACCACTATCGGTAAGGATTTTCTTATAGATAATTTTGTGTTTATCGTATACTAGCAACATGGCCCGGCGTTGCCCGTGCCTGATTCAAAAATCGTACGACTCATACAGCAATCGCTATCACTTGACTTAAAATATTTTTGCCCTTCCTTGCCTTTAAAGGTGTGCCCTTTGCCGTGCTGATGTTGCTACATGCCTTACCTCTTGCCTATCTCACACTGCGAATTTTTTCTAAGCTCTATACTAAACATTAAATCTGTTACGAAAAAAGAACTAAACAAAACGAACACAAAACGATCAGCTTTAAAAAAGGACTCGTAACTGGAAAAACGGAATGAAAAAAGAATGTTAACAACAAATACTTTTTCACACCAAAACCAGTTCTGCAGAATCAGAATCAACGTTCAGTTTAAGCAAACGAATGAGCCAATTGGAGTAAAAAGTGCCATGCAGATTTAATTTTTCCCACTTGAGAAGAATGCAGCTATCGATTCTTTTGCATGATAGCATGTCAGTTAACATTCGTGTCATTCAGCTATTGGCTCACACGCTAGCCAATAGAATGTTCCTGCCTATTCGTGGCAGCCAGCTATTGGCTCTCAATCTGGCCAGTACAAAATGGCCGCAAACTACATAAAACTGCCGTAGAAGCATGAAAAGAATCGATTATTTCCACTATCAATGGGAGTTGGGAAATGCAATGTCGGTCTTGGCCTTAATGCTAACTTGGAGCATGTGCATGTACATTTTGTGCAAATCCATCGAAAATTGCGACCGTGCATTCGTTACACACACACGCATATCCTGCCTTTTATAGATAGAGATTTCTTGCTAAATGAGAGCTTGTTTATACGGCGTTCAACGGATGATGGGATATGTAATAACTGGCGTTGGTTGATTGGAATCCGGGTTTATATAAATGGGATTAGCGTTATTTTCAAGAATGATTGGAAGTTATTTAAGGTTAAGTTTAAGGTTACATCTAAGAAGTTTACTTTCTTATGTTAGAATTAATTTTAACCTTGAGGTATATAGATTTAAACACTCTGTGAATCCATTTCCTCAATTTGTCAACTTTGCTTCCGGTAGAATTATTCATTACCATCAAACCATTGTCTCTATAAATCCCTATATTATTTAGACTAATTTCATTGTGAACTGTGATATTGTATAGAATAAACAGTCCGACCAATCCAATGATTCAGCAGAATCCAGCGATCCCATCGATACATCAATGTTTTCAACAGATTTTTTTTATCCATTGTTCGTTGTTGTGTATCATAATTGATTTCATTTAGGAAATAGCCATTTTGTTTGTCTTATCAAGTGAAGGTGTTGAATGTAGAATAAAGAGTTTCAAAAGGTTTAAATCTACCAAACACCACTAGAGAGGGGAAAGGCTGTTACATAAGCTCCAATGACCAATCAAAATACAAGTACATGGAATTAAAATATCTTGACAACGAACACTTTTATAATAATTAATAACTTAATATTAGGTTGGACTAATAAAAATCATTCTAATTAAAATTAATCTTTTTACTTTATTAAATTTAATCTGTATTAACTTTAAAATATAAAATATTTCAAGTAGAATCTTAGGAAAACATACATATATTGTGTTATTTGATTTGTTTTAAGTGAAAGGCGAAAGAACTCAGAATAAACACTAAAATTTAATGTGGATCTAAAACTTCGTTACAACTTTTGAAAGTGGTGATATGGGCATGGGAGGAAGAAATCTTGTAAAAAAATATATATATATATATATATATATATATATATATATATATATATATATATATATACCTAGTAGTGTTTCAAACCTACCTAGGTTTCACCTAAACGGATCGTCAGGGAAAGTTTAGGTGAAACCTAAATGAAATTTAATCTATCTCTAAATCATCTAGGTCTGCCCTACGGTTTGTATTGAGCTCTTTTGTTAGTTAGTTGTTACTCGTATCAGGGTTTTTTTCTTTGGGCTTCAGACCTGCATCTGCGCGATTTTTTGTCGGCAGAAGTCCATGTTTGTAGCTCTTTCTTTTTTTAAACCTTTTTTTCCTCGAGATTGATTTGATTAACAAATCAAAAATTCGAGGTTTTTCAAACGAGTCTAGTTATCTATATATATATATATATATATATATATATATATATATATATATATATATATATATATATATATATGAAGACGAACAAAAAAAAGCCTTTGATTACGTTGTTGTTCCTTTGAATTTAATGTTTCTTTTTCTCAGGCTGTTGAATGACGTTCACGAGAAATGGAAGGTTTGTGTGGTAGAATATTCTCAAAAGTTTTTGAGTTAATTCAAGAAAAATGCACCAACTGTAAAGCAGACTTTGCGCACATATCTCAACGAGAGACTATGAAAAACAAGTGTTTGTTGTGCCGGTGATAATGACAATTTGCTGCTGAAATGGATGCCACATTCACCTGAATTGTCACTTTGAAATTTTCTATGGGGATATGTGAAAGGACATGTCTATGTCCCCACTCTTCCAACAAGCCGAGCACAGCTAAACCAGAGAATCACTGAGGCGCTGGTGGATATTTTACACAAGGAGCTTGAGTACCGATTTAGGCGTGTCCTGTCGCATCCTGAGGTGGTGTGCGTGCGTTCGTGTCTGTTTTAGTTTAATGATAATGTCAAAATATAGGATATTTAACTTTGAAGTTATATTGGTTTTATTTTCTAAAAACTAATCGTTGGTTTTTATCGATGTAATTAAATGCCTCGGTAGTCAAATAGTGATTTTTACCATCGTAGAAATGAAATATATCGAGTAGAAGGTAATATGAAAAATTAAAATTGAAATATATATTTATCCGTCTTCTTTCTTAAAATAATACAAAGGGAATACAAGCTCATTGCTAATTAAGAGATCAAGTAGTGTGACTGAGAATTATATAGATTCCTAGTGTTTGTTTATAAATTATATATATATATATATATATATATATATATATATATATATATATATATATATATGTGTGTGTGTGTGTGTGTGTGCGTGTGTGTGTGTGCGTGTGTGTTTGTGTGTGTGTCATCTGTACTGAAATGGATTATTCTAAGATTGACTTTCATGTCAGTGCTATCTGCGGGAGATTAATAAAATTACAATACATATCTTATGTAATATATTTCTATATCTTTTATATCATACCATCTCTCTCTTTCTCAGTATATATATATATATATATATATATATATATATATATATATAACTATCTCAAAAATCCGCTAAAAAGAGCATACATAGATGAAAATTGTCCAAATATTTTATCAATATATTTATGTTATTATTAAAAGAAAGACCAGAACGTATTTTTATTATTATTATTTTTTAATATTTTAATCCTTTCTTGCACTTTTGTAATTTTCTTAAAAAAAATCTTGTTTTTTTTGGCAGCAGCCAGTGGGGCAAAGTTTAGTTTGGGAAATTTAGAGTCTTTTTGCGGTAAAAAAAAAAACATTGTTTTGAAAATTCTTGCAAAATCAATAATTTTCTTATTTTAATGATATTTTCACGACTTATTCACAAATGAATGATATTTTTTTTCTTAGAAAATAGTGGTACAAATATTGTTTTGTTACATCTGGTAACCCCTACTTACTTGTAAATCACCAGTTTGTTTTGACAAACAGAAACACAATTGCCGAAAATCTGCTTATAATCGAAAATTAAAATGAATATATCTGATATTATTTAATCACAAAATCTTTTAATTGATTTCATAAATAAGAAATATTAAGCACAATATTGTCATGAGAATTTTCTTTGATGGACAATGGATTTTTATAAAAGTTATTGTTTTTTTAAAGATTGTAATTAGAATAATTTATTAAGTTTTTAATCATTTAACATCCTGTATTTTTTTCAACTTGACATAATTATTAAGTAAAAACTATATTTATATGGAACTGCTTAGTACAAAACATCAAATGTGAGAGCGAGAGCGGAAAATTAATTTTGATAATCTTGCGAACAAGGAAATCTCAAAACATTGTGGTCTTATTGAATCGTCTTCTCCTAAAATTG
The DNA here is from genome assembly GCA_903632075.3 of Acanthosepion pharaonis. Taxonomy (NCBI): domain Eukaryota; kingdom Metazoa; phylum Mollusca; class Cephalopoda; order Sepiida; family Sepiidae; genus Acanthosepion; species Acanthosepion pharaonis. The sequence goes on along the minus strand of CAHIKZ030000837.1, from coordinate 318,773 downwards.
CAAGACAATTTATGTTTTATAGCGATCTAATCAAGGCATAACCTCGCAGTATGTAACAATATCCGAGGAAAAAAATACGCATTATATTTAAAATATACAAGACAATATCTGTTCTAATTTGTTTATGTTATTTTCTTTAATGTTTAGCTATGGAGTTACATTGCCAATTCAACTGCCCAAACAGCCGACACACAGGTAGACAAGCTATTATCGTTACGGAAATGTTAGGTGAGCAGTTTCAAACCATAACTTTTGAACGCTTTAATTTAGTATTATTGCTTTTTAGAAAAAGAAATCCAAAGCATTATCTTTCTCAAGAATTCTTGGCAATTCATATATTTGAGTTATCTTTAGAAAAAAGCTGCTCAACTACATCTTAGAAGGTATCTTAATTAAGAAATGACAGAAGCATTTATATTACATGGATATTTCTGTTTTTATATAAACTCATTTCCTTTCAATTAGTTTAATTGTGTTGTGTTTGCTATACATCTATATATATATATATATATATATATATATATATATATATATATATATATATATTGAACATTATAGATGGAAAATTATAGATCAAAACCCAGTTTATAAATGAAAAATTTCATTCATCAATCTACATGGCCGTAAAATTAAATATAGGCCAATATTGTAGTATACAATCTGCTCATTACTAATCATGCCTGAATAGAGTTTTTCAATCACCATTCTTGAAAGAAACGAGCGTAGATATGATCTAACGGATGCCCTCAGATTCGAATCGAGATCAGGAATTCATTCACAGTTAGACCCTGGTATGTGAAAACGAGATCAACTTTAACGTGCGAAAAAAAAAATGATATAAAACACCTACCAGGAGATTTTATGACATAAAAAAAAAAAAAGAATATTTAGGGTGCACGTTGAAGAAAGGCCCCAAAGAATCCTGCGACGGTTATTGTCGAAGTCTGGAGTCGAATAAACCATACATTTTACGCATGAGAGATGTCGCTTCGTGTGTCAGTAGCCGGTACTATGGTAATATTATGGATCACTTGTATAACAATGGTAATATTAGGGATCACTTTGCTTTGCAAACATAGCCTCTTCCCAAAATTCTAACTAAGGGATTAGTGGAAGTGTGGCTTTTTCCCAGTTACCTGAAAGAAAACCTAAAAATAAATCAACGACAAAGGAATAAAGTTACTGTAACTCCGTTTGTAAAGAACTATTCACAGATGCAATTAATGACAAATATGAAGATTTTAGATATTCCAGTGTGTTAAAGTAGTACAATCAATACAGAGAAAGGGAGAGAGAGACAGAGATAGATAGATAGATAGATAGATAGATAGATAGATAGATAGATAGAAAGAAGAGAGAGGGAAAATCAAGATAGAAAAGAGAGAGGGAAAACAAGATTGATAGGAAAGAGAGGTAGAAAGCATGATAGATACGAAAAGCGAGAAAGCAAGATTGATAGAAAAAGAGAGAAAGCAAGATAGTTATAGAGAATGAGAAGGCAATATAGACACAAAAAAAAAAAAAAAATCTACAAAGATATATATATATATATATATATATATATATATATATATATATATATGAGATTGAGAGAATGAGAAATATATATGAGAAAGAGACAACTATGGAGATATATGTGAAAGAGAAAATCTGTAAAAGAGAAGAGAGAGAGAGAGAGAGATAACGAGAGTGAGCAAGAGAGATACCGGGAGAGATAGAGAAATACATTTTCATAGAGATAGAGGAAGTGTAGACAGAGGGATATAGAGAAATAGATAGACGGAAAGAGAGAGAAGGAAAGAAAGTGAAGAAAATATGGAAATGAGAGAAATATCAAGAGAGAAAGAAAAATAGAAAGAAGGAGAAAAAGATAAAAAAAAGATATACAGAGTGTAGAATATTGGTTAGCTTACCAGTGGTGTGACACAGAAGTAGACAAGGGAAGCCAAAGCTAAACTGACTTGAGTCATTTAACGGAGAGATATATGGGTGAATAAAGACCACTCATGCAAATGTATTGCGCAGGTCCATTCTAGCAAAATGGACCAACCTGACTGGTGTATTAGGCACTCTCCTATAAAATGAGGTAAAATCAGCTGGCTTGCTTTTCAAGCAAACAGAAGAAGGCAGCCATGTTGGCAGGTAAGTCATTTGACTTCTCTAAGATCTAAAGAAAGAGATGTAGAGAAAGATATGTAGAGAAATAGAGGAAGGCGAGAAATAGAGTCGAGAATGTGAGAGATAGTGTCGAATTATAGAGAGGGAGGCGAGTGATAGATAGAAGAGACGAGAAAGAAAAAGAGACGAGTGATAGAAAGAAGAGGGGCGATATAGAAACAGAGAGCAAATAAGCGAGACAGAGAGAGAGAGAGAGAGAGAGAGAAGTGAATAAGCGAGACACAGAGTGTGGGGGAACAAGCAAGTTTGTGAGCGGGGACACGCGAGACAGAGAACTGGCGGGACGTAGAGAAAAAAAGCGTTACAAAGAGAGAGAGAGAGGGGACAGACAGACAGAGATATATAGAGACAGAGAGAGGGAACAAGGGGGACACAGAGAGAAACACACGAGAGAGAGAGAACAAGCGGAACAGTGACAAACAGAGAACAAGCGGAATAGAGAGAGAAACAAGCGGGACAGAGAGACAGGACAAGCGGGACAGAGAGACAGGACAAGTGGGAGAGAGAGAGACAGACAGGACAAACAGGATAGATACAGAGAGAGACAAGCCTGATAGAGAGCGAGAAGGAGCAAGAAAGGGAAGAAACGAAAGAGAGAGACAGAGACACGCAAACAGAGAGGAAGAAGACAAGCAAAACAGGGAGAAAGAGGACAATTGAGACAGTGGAAGTGAGAACTGGTGAGGCAGAGGAAGTGTGAGCGTGAGAGACAGAGAACAAGAACAATCGTGTGAGGAGAACAAGCGTGACACAGAGAAAGACACGGGGGAGAAAATCAATCCCAACACACAGAAAGAAAACAAATTATAGAGGGTGGGACAGATTATCAGCAAGGCACCAAAAGAAAACAAGCGTGATACCGAGAGAGAAAAATCATGAAAAAAGAGTGAGAACAAGTGTGGCAGAGAGAGAGAGAGAGAGAGAGAGAGAGAGAGAGAAGAGAGAGAGAGAAAGTGTTATAGTGGAACACACCTATTCTATAGTTAATAGACTCTCCCACCTATAATAAGTAGGAGTCGCTCAGTCAGATTATGCCGGATGACCGTTAGTCAAATACTAAAGTATCAGCGACCACAACTAGATTATTCTGCGTTATACCTGTTATATCAAGTCCCTAACGTTTTGTACGTCGAACCTATTTTAGAGCCGACTTAATACAAATACAAGCCTCCACTGTGAAATCACTCCACAACAGAAAGAAACAGAGAGAACACTCTTAACCATGAAAACGAAATCGACATAGAGTAACCGAGAGAGAAAAATCGAGATACAGAGATGGAAAAAAGAGGCATATATATATATATATATATATATATATATATATATATATATATATATATATATATATATATTGTGTGTGTATTTAGGGCATATTTTCATTAATACACGTTTCATTAAATAATATAGACAAGTATTGTCTTTTTATTATATATATATATATATATATATATATATATAAACAGAAAGAGATAGAGATAAAGGAGAAATAGAGATGGAGAAGAATAGGCTAATAAAATGTTCATAATATTACGTTTGACGAAAACATCAGAACGTAAAGATAATAATGAGTCATCGAAAAATATTCATATGTCGTAATCATATCGTACGACATACAGCACATACAAATAGCTAAGATAAAAGCAAACGTGTTTTTCGACAGGTAACATAATATAAACTTAAAAGAAATGTAGTGGAAAAGAAGAAAAAAGACCTATTGTAGGTTTGCAATAAATAAATAACAGTTGTCAGCCTTGAGAAATGAGAAGAAAGCCGTACCTACACATAATCTTGATAGGTGACGAGACATTAAGTTCTGAGTTGAGTATTGCATTGGCCATGATAGGAATAACAAGAAAAGGACAAGGCCAGTCTGTCATAGTGATAGTGAGAGTTGGAAAGAGTATTAAATTGGTAGTTTAAAGGAAGTGAGAAAGGAAACATATGCCCGTGGCCAAGTGTCGGGTTATCACTCCTCATCTATTGGCAAAAGAAACCAGATGCAAATAAAAGAGAAATCTATTGAAAAAAGAACGTGACATACCATATTATAAAAGTAATAATGTTGGTATCAATGTAGAGTTCTTGTATCCGAAGTTTCACTGTGATTATTTGAACTATGTAGCTTCGTTGAAAATGTTGTCTAAACGAAGAATTTATATATATATATATATATATATATATGTGTGTGTGTGTGTGTGTGTGTGTGTGTGTGTGTGTGTGTGTGTGTGTGCTGGGCTAATATCACACTTAAGAAAGTACAAATGAAATGTCTTTCCCTTACCTGATTTTCTACACAATAACCTGCTAGCATGCATAGATGTAAAACGAAAGACACACCCAATGTGACCCTCAATTATCATTTACGATAGTGAGTCCGCTCTCTCTCTCTCTCTCTCTTTTTCTATATATATATATATATATATATATATATATATATACGTGTTTGTGTGTATGTTTGTGTGTGTGTATATATATATATATATATATAAAATTTTAATTTTATTATATAGACAAAACCATTTTACTCACTACAAAGTTTCAACTTCGTTTCAGTGCATTTCAACTGCACTTCGACGGGTGAGAATCGAAAATGTTTATGAACAATTCTCCTTGTAGGCAAGCCGTATGTGAAACGTCACTTCCTTTTTTTTTTCATTTGCTTGAGAAGAAAAATATCCATTAAAAAAAGTGGTGACGGAGTGAGACAATAGTGCTTGTTGACTGCAGTTTGTTGAAGAATGGATTGTGTGTATAATGTTGACTGGTCTGTGGAAATTTTTTGGGGCGATAAACATCGGTCAAAAAATGTAGACACATCATCTCGCAAGCGTCCTAAAGGTGAGAGGTAGGGGAGGAAAGATGGGGATAAGGGATAGTATTACCTTTGAGCAGGTAAAAGTTGTAGCGATACTTCTAGTAGTAATTGGGAATGTTATTTTTGGTTTACTATAATAATTCTAGAGTTGAATTGCATGTATTTATGTTGGGGTTATCACTACTAATTCTGTAATCAATGAACGTGTTTTGTGGATTACAATTTAAAAGTGGTGATTTTCTCTAAAAAATTAATAAGGGATGTTAATATAACTTTTTATAATCAAATTTTGAAATATTCCTGGACCGCGTAGCGTGTAAAATAAGTATGGGTTTAAAGCGATTTATCTCGAAATATTACCAGTAAATTATATATATATATATAAAAATAAGAATCATAATTTAATTAATGGAGTGGCACATAAGAGGGTAGGGAATATATCGAAGGAAGTGATTTAGAATTTGAAAACGTTTATAGCTATGGAATTAAGAATTTAACAAGATTGTAGTAGTGGATCCTTAGTATGTCAACAGAAAACGGTTGTTTCATATCTTTGATTTAATAATTTGGTGTTATTCAATAGTTCAATTATACATATTTTCTCCTGTGAACATAAGAATTGCAGGTTCTGGCTTGTCATAAGAATTTCCATTTAAACTTAGTTGTTTTCCTTCTTCCTTGAGTTTCCAAAAATATTTCGAAAGTGATGTCCTATTTCGTTTGACCGTATTTGTAAAGGAGTTCATGTGATTGTATTACCTATCCTTAAAAGGTCTGCTAGTTGACCCCGCATGCAGCTTAATATCTCTGGGGTTATCATTTGATGAGATATAGCACATATACACTATGGATATGGTTAAGCACCTGTTTAATAATGGACATTGATCAGTGATTCTACAATTACATACACTTTTTTTCCTGGGGTGTATTAGAACTTGTATTTAGGTTGAATTTATTATCTCTATGAATTTTCAGTATTCTATTGTTATGCGATTTAATAATTTTATCTCGATTTCTAAAACAGCTAGAGCTAATTATTAAGGTATTGGGGTTGAAGATATGCTTAATTAACTCTCCATAGGGAAGTGCTTGTTAATTAGATTTAAGAATTTGTGTCCTAATTATTTATTATCTATTGATTTTTTTTTTTTTAGAATAACTACAATTTTCTCAATATTTAATTTCGGAAAATCTGTAACCACTATCGGTAAGGATTTTCTTATAGATAATTTGTGTTTATCGTATACTAGCAACATGGCCCGGCGTTGCCCGTGCCTGAT
>CAHIKZ030000837.1:290000-307500 GCA_903632075.3 Acanthosepion pharaonis | reverse complement strand
CTTTTTAGTCCACACTCGTATACTTAATTCAAAAATAATATTATTTTATCGTAGATTTTCAGGACATTGGAATGTCCTTACGAAGTAAGATATTTATAATGTTTTTCATTTATTTTATTCTTTATTCCTGAGTTAAATTGCTTCAACTTTAAATCATTTCCATTCAATTATATTTTATATAACGCAAAGTTTACACCAAAATCGCTTCCGTATCAAGTGAGAATCTTAAAACTTTACACCACCTGGTGTCGAGAAATATCGTAAAATCTCAGCGCAGAACTCTAAACAAACGATATGTTGTCTTTTAACTAAAAATTATGAAACTGATAATTATTCTCAGCTTAAACTTCCGAAAGTTATAAATCAATTATCATCAGCTTAATTTGTGAGCAAAATTTAAAAGAATTAAAATAATATTTTTCCATCAACATAACAACTACCTAAAATCTGCAATCATCAATATCATAACCAGCGAAAAGAAATGACAAGCTTCAGACAGGAAGGACAAATGCCAACAAACGTCTCCAGCGACGTAACAATAACAGACATTGATTAATGACATGTCAACAATATAAACGTTTCCTATAGAGAACACATGACTGTGAAATCACTACGCTTATTTCTCCCAAGTTCATGATTCTGTTCGAGAGAATATTCGAACGAATCTGTCAATAAGAATAATTTAATGTTTCCAGTTTAATGAAGAAATGTTTTATTAGCTTGAGTATTTAAGAACTCTACATTTAAAATTTAAATACATTAATTATTGGTAAATTGTAAAAAAAGATATAATAGAAAATCAAGAGACATACCTTGTCTGCTGAACATAATTTTAAATAAATTTGAACCTAATATAAAAAAAAAAATCTTTGTAAATTGTGAAAATATAATAAAGATAAAGGTAAGCCTGGTCGGTTTAATTTAATAAAACTGTTCATTGAAATTTTATATATATATATAATAATATAAGATATATATATATATATATATATATATATATATATATATATATATATATATATATATATATATATATATATATATATATATATATATATATATTTATTATAAAATTTATAATGAATAGTTTTATTAAATTAAAACTGACCAGGCTTACCTGTATCTTTATTATATTTTCACAATTTACAAAGATTTTTTTTTTATACATTAACACAATTTACAAAGATTTTTTTTTATACATTAACACAAGCTCTAATTTGGGACCACAGAAAATCTATCTTATATCCGGGTTTCTCTTATATCCGGGTCTCTTATATCCGGGTTACACTATATATATGTTTGAATATATGTAGAGAGTGACTCATTAGTGAATTCCTTTCTCTCTGTATGTCTACATCATTAATGACGGTTTTCTTAAAAGGCTATTTTCATTGGTTGATGTGTTTTTTTAAAAAAAAAATCTGTGTATGCGTATATATATATATATATATATATATATATATATATATATATATATATATATATATATATATATATATATATATATATATATATATATATATATATATATATATATATATGTATATATGGGGGGAAACAGTCCATACATGGCACTTCTTTTTGCATGCACGTTTATCCATGCTTGCCGAAGCTTTCTTTCGAAATATTTTTTTTTTAATTTTCATCGTACAATTATTAATATAATTTATATTAGATGATATATTTTCATATTTCATCAAGTCCAACGGAATATCTTTTGCTTTATCTAGTGGTACTTACTTTCGCAATTTTTGTTCTGTGTTTACCTAAACAAAAATGGATAAAAAAGCAAAAGCTCCTGGGCATATCATTTATACAGCAATAACTAAAGTAATTAACCAAATGAAAGCGAAACAACTATTATCCTCGCATGTGTCTACGCTAGGAAGAAACTTAATAGATTACCAATGAAAAGTTTCGTGTCAGTTGAGGTTGGGACTAAAATATAAACAAATAAATACGAACACTTTCAAATGCCTTGATTTAATTGTAGACCCTCATGTTAACCGGTTATGGAACTAAATTTTAAAGCGAGAAAATAAATGCGAAAGTACGAGTGAAATCTTTCACGTCCTCTTGTCTACGAGTAATTAAAAATAGCTTCAAACGAACGAACTCTGTATGTCTTAGAGAATTCGGTCAACCATACCATCATAGGTTGGCACTACAGAATCATAAGCAAAGGGCAAAAAACATCACTTAATGAATTGTAACAGCAGTAACATCTGAAATAGATAGTAAATGTAGATCTGAGAGAAAATGATGAAAAATCTAAATGGTTCATTTCTACGTAGTGTAGAAATTAACCATTTTGAATTTTAAACAAAATGTCGGAAAGAAATCTTCGATCAATCCTTGAAAATGCGATATCGGTAGATTTAGAAACTTTTTTTTTTTTGTGGAAAATTGTTTTAAAACAATCTATCTATCTATCTATTTATCTAACTATCTATCTATATCTCTCATGTTGTCTGTCTGTGTGTCTGTTGTGGGCGTTGCTACCTCGCCCAGGCCGCATTTCTCACCCGATTTCGATGCGGTTTTCAACAAAAGTTTGCAAATGGCTGCCGTAAGGACATGACGGAGCCCGATTTTTGAGTTTGGAATAAGGTTCCGAAAAAATCGATAATCGCAAAAATTCTACTTACAGAAATAATGATCACGTTTCAACCAAATTTGACACCCTCTTAGAGTCTACCATTAGAAGTGTTGTCCAGAAGTTTCATGACCACGGACCCCTAAACAGCGTTGAAAATCGATAAAACCCCAAAACCGATACGCCCAGATTGCGTCTGAACCGCATGTCGGTTTTTAACGAAAACCGAGCGGATTTATGAAGAGGCCATTGGGAGTCATCATGTGAAGTTTCAACTCTGAGCACCCCTCAAACGGAGTGCAAATCGACAATCGGTCAACCCTTAAAAATGTTTTTTTTTTCCGGTTTTTTAAAGCTGATCGTATTGTGTTTATTTAGTTTAGTTCTTTTTTCGTAACATATTTACTGTTTACTACAGAGCTTAGAAAAAGTTGGCAGTGTGATATAGGCAAGAAGTAAGGCATGTAACAACATCAGCACGGCAAAGGGCACTCCTCTAAAGGCAAGGAAAGGCAACAATATATTAAGTCAAGTGATAGCGATTGCTGTATGAGTCGTACTATTTTTGAATCAAGCACGGCCAACGCCGGGCCATGCTGCTAGTGAGTTCATAATTATCAACCGACTGTAACGCTAACTGTCCGGCCAATAAACTCCGAAAGTTTTCTTATCCGTGCTTTGGTTAACTTAGATTTCCAAAAAAATTGTACTACCCAGGGCTGTTTACATGACCCAATAAAAAATGGCTTTTATCGTTACAATTATGTAAAATATTGTTGTACTACCGAAAAAATAACATAACAGGAAATCTCCGTTAAAATAAATATTCAATCAAAACTTGAAGTGAAGATATAATTATTCATTGAAGTGAAAATTAAAATAAATATGTTGCATAAATATAGGCTGGAAATTGTAGGTGAAGCAAACCAATAAATCATTGAAAATTTTATTCATAAGAAATAATATATTTACATGACTAGAAAAATGATATGTTAGCTAAGCTCATAAAAAAAATAGTTGTTATGTACTTTAAATAAGAGAAAATTATTATACAGGGTTAAAGAAAATTGAGACTTGATTATTTTTGTTACAGATTTTGATATGACAAAAAGAAGAAAAGCATTTTACGATTAAATGTTAGTCTTGTTAAAATATAATCCTTTTGCTTTAATAACTGCAGCACAAATTTTGGTATTCGTTTCTCAAAATAGGATTTTAGTAATTGATTCCATTCTTTTTTAATGACACTGAAAGGTATTTTTTTTTTTCTCAAATTTCTGTCAAGGTCATCCCATGCTAATTCTGGGTGTGGCACTCAATACACACTCACGCACAAAAACACACACACGCGCATATATATATATATATATATATATATATATATATATATATATATATATATATATATTCACACATATATATATATTTACACACACACACACAACTTATATATATATATATATATATATATATATATATATATACACACATACAAACACAAACACACACCTTGTCAAAATCTTAAGACCAGATACAAAATGGTTAAAAAACATAAAAAAAAAACTATTACTTTAATCAAAATATATTTGCGAAATATTTACATTTAATTAGAAAATGTAGTTTATCAAAAATTAAGTGAATATTTTACACTTTTAATTGATTAATTTAAACAAACATTGAAAAGAAGTTTTGGGGGTTGGTCATAAATATAAGACCATATGTGAAAAAAAACAAATTACTGGACAAAACTTTTTAGAACTAAAGTCAAAAAAGCTCTCACCGAAGCTTCAGTATTATATTTCAAATTTTAAAATGACTAAAGCTAAAATTTTAACAAAGTTCGGATAGGATTGTTGAACTTCAAAGACGTAGTCTTTCGCAACGAGCCATTGCAAATGAAATTCGCAGTAGCAGAACTGTCATTGCTAACCTTATTAAAAAATTGATGGGTATGCTTCTAAAACATCAAGCGGTCGCCTAATAAAATCTCACCATCAATAGACCTATGGATTAGGCGAGAAGTTAAGAGAGATTCAAGCCTAACATCAAATCAGATAAAAACGAATAGAGAGGCTGAATGCAGCTCTCGAACAATTCGATGTCATTTAAATAAGAAATGTTTTAAGAACTTGAAACGGCTGCAGAGGCCTCGCCTTCGTCGCTATAACACTCTCGTTACAATTTGCTGCTGATTATCAAACGTGGAGTGTGGATAAATGGAAGAAAATGTTGTTTTTAGACAATCTTGATGGCCAAGGAGGTTTTCAGCATTACTGTCATGCAAAAGTTGTCCCAAAAGAATTTTTCTCAACACGACACAGTGGAGGTGGATCAATTATGACCTGGGATTCATTTTCGTACAATGGAACTCTTGAGTTACAGCAAATAAAAGGTCGTCAATCACCTAATACTTACATAAACATGTTAAAAATGGCATCACTAATTACTAATGGCACTAATCTATGTGGATAAAACTGGATTTTCCAGGAGGACAATGCTGCAATCCTCAACGCTCTCCAGATCGAAACCAAATCGAGAATGTTTGCTGATGAATTGCAAAGGAAGTTTATAAACATGGATCTCAATTTGAAACTGGGGGTGCTCTTCGTGCTGCAGTTTATGCATCTTGATCGAGCATCCCAAGCTCCATCATGCAGAAGTTAATAATAAGTATGCCAAAGCAAATTTTCGAAGTAATTCGCGAAAATGGAGAATATACTGAGAATTAAATTGTCGTGACTTATTTGTTCTATATTTGCTATTTGTATTTATATGGTCTTTATGACCAACAGAAAATTCTTCTTTCAATGTTTGTTTAACTTAATCAAGTAAAAGCTTAAAGTGTTCACTTGTTTGTTGATAAACTACATTTTCTAATTAAATGTAAGTGTTTCGCAAATATATTTTGCGAAAAGAAACAGTATATTATATAACCTATATATATTATAACATATATTATAACCCTTTTGTATTTTGTCTTAAGATTTTGACCAGAGGTACACACACACACACACACACACACACATATATATATATATATATAATTAAAATGTAACCCTAATATCTTTTGTCATGTTGTATTACAGGACGCCATGAAGACAAAGCGACGTCTAACTCCAACGATAACTTAAGTACAACTGTTCTACAACGCATGGTACACACTCTCAGGGAATCAAGAGAGTAATGGGAGGGAGCAATCGAAAACAAAATGCCACCTACGGATTACGAGTACGTTAAAAACAATTGGAATAACAAAACACTCCAAGTGACTAACACTGGGTTAAAAGGAAATGAGTAATCATATTATTGAGGTAACAGTCAGATAAGATTTTCTCTTTTTTTATTATAAAAAGAAACAATATCAAAACTTTGCATCAAATAGCGGCGACATACTTTTCTTCTTTTTTATCATTTATACGAAATATAGGGATATTCAACAATTGAAGAGAAATTAAAGCTGGGGTTTTGTCCATGAATTATGGTAATGTCTGAAATATTTTGTGTATTCCCTTAACATTTTCCAAATTACCTCATTTTCCTTCTTCGAATGAAAAGAGCATTAGGTTATCTATCGTCTCTAAAAAGATACTGTTCGAACACAGTTTTATTAAATGAATTTAAAAAAACAATGATAAATGCAATACGTATGACTGTACATTCTAAGTATCCGTTCTTGAATTAATAGGAATAATTAACTTGCATTTGTTTGGCATGAATAGAAATGTCTATGACCACATATAGTCCTGTATCTTATCAAATGTAAAAGGAACATGAAACACTGAAAAACATGCGAAAATCGGGCATTTTAATTCGAATCCATTACATTCACTTACGTGCTAACACCCTTGGGAAAGGTGTGAAACCTCTTTCTTCTCCCTCCAGCTATGGGTAAATAGCAGGACAGACTGGGTTCTATAGCCTTGGATGGCAACTGGTCTAGGAGAAGGAAAACTCTGAATTCAAACCTGCTCTTAGAGGAGGGTGAATGGAGTCTTTCTGAGCCTTGGTTGGCAATCCATTTAGTGATGGTGCCACGATAAAAACACCCTTGATATCCCTAGCGAAGCATCAAGAATTCAGCTATTTGACAAGATTATGAACTACACCAATCAAAGTATTGGTGAGTTCAATCTCGGCTGAGGCCGCAAGATGATGAATTCGTTTATAAACTCGAAAAATGAAATGATTTGACGATTGTCACATTCAGCTGTGTTCCATCTGTGACTAGAACACCCTGGCGCAAATTATTCAGCGAGAAATTTGGAAATGACATGGTTTACTGCTAGGATTTTTAGCTAAAGCTCCAAAGAATATTTCAGAGTGTTTGGGTGTCAGTGTGAGGAGGGTACATGAACAAGATGAGTCTAATATTGATTGCGAAGGTGTATGTAGTGATCACTAGTGAAGGCGACGTTATGCTTCCATTCATCATCCCACAGGGCCTCAGATTTGACACAGATGTCTACATCAAGTGTCTCGAGAAGGTAATGCTGCTCTGGTGCTAGAGGGTGGCTACTGGGTGACTGTATTTCTGGTAACAGGACTTTGCACCATGCCACAAAAGAAGAAGAACCCAGTCATGGCTGTCAGACAATTTTTGCGACAACATGACCCCTGGCTACCTCCCCAGAATGAAACCCCATTGATTATTATCTGTAGAACGCAGTTGAACGAGAAAACCTACAAAACTCCGTGTGACAACAGAGATGATCTGAAGGCAAGGATTATGGCAGTATTCACCAACATAAACAAGGAAACCGAGTAGCAAGAGATTCCAAGGCCGTGATTGAAGCCAATGGCGATTTTATTGAATAATTTTACTCTATTATTTCAAAATATATTTGTGTGATTTTGTTAAATTTATTTGTTAAATTGAGATGTCATCGTTATTTTCATTTTTGTGTAATTTATACGACAATTTATCCATCGCATTCTGCATAATGAAAATCCGAAATGAACATAATAATATTTGAGACTTTTCCTGAAATTCGATCCATCGCATTTGCACAGGGAGAAAATATGCATAAGTGCAACTATGTGCTTTAAATATTTTCAAATATCTGTTTATTTTTAATTTTGTTGACTTTTGTTACTAAAGAAGAAGGGAGATTAAAAAGCCACTAGCGGTAAGTGATGACCTTGGCATCATCAAACCCCAACAAACGACGAGGAAAAAGAAAAAAAATAAGTTTAATACTAATCACGCAGTAGATACATTCCATCAAATTCTCTTTATTTCGGCGGTGGGGCTAATCCAAAAGAAATTCTCGTAAGCAAATAGATACAACTAGGTTTGTAGTAAAAAGGGATACAGCTTAAAAATGACTTCAAATGATGCTCATGAAAAAAAAAACACAAAAAACTGTCTAACCGGAATGTGAAGAAATACTAAGAGGGAACGGCAAATAAATGATTACAAGCCAAATAGTAGGATAAAAATGTTTTTGAAATTACACGTAAAAAATACTCAGTAGTGAAAAGGAATAGAGAGTACCTAGACTACACGTGATCCGTTGCGTCACTGACGGGTGAAGTTGATTTCAACATTTCATGTTTCAATTTTATTATGATTTACATAAATATTTCAATTCCTTCGTGTCATCATTGGTCTGGTTAACAAGTTCATCTTTAACGTTTTATTGATTCGTTAGAATATCAAATAGGAATAGAACAACTGGCATAATCTTAAACTTAAGATATGAGCTTGAAAATATTATTTAAATATGCCAAGCAATATTTTTCTTTAAATATTTAACATTTTGTTCGATGGGATATTTAATACCGAAATCTTAATATTTTTACACATTTGCATCTCTTAATCTAGAGAGAGTGTTGGCTAATGTGTACTGTGATAATAATTCTTTTCTTTTCTCCCTACATATTTCCGCACAGCATATTTGCCCTGTATTGAGGAATCGGAGAGCTGAGTTAGAATTCCAGTCAAAAAGATATAATTCCTCTTCTTTTTTCCAAGCTGTATATCTATCTATCTATCTATCTATCTATCTATCTATCTATATATATATATATATATATATATATATATATATGTATCCAAATAGGAGAAAGAACTAACATATATTATATTTACCCAATAGAACATCGCATTGTATATATTTTGGGAATTTAAAAGACGTTAATAAAACCCCTATGGTAAAATGGAAAATACTAAAAAAAATCTTTAAATGAACCATTCTTATGTTTTCACGAAGAATTGTAAATCATCAAATTTGTTGACAAAAAAATCTATTTTAAACCAAAGAAGTGAATTAACTATACATTACCGACACATTTTAACTTTTACCTTAAAATATAGTTAAAGTTTTAAAAAATTACGTATTACCAATTCTTATAACCATAATTCAATAGTATATAATGGTCAACCCTCTTCGGGTAATTACTTTAAATTGGTTATTTAGCTTTTATATTGCTATTTATTGCCGTTCAAAAGGTTTGTTAGATCCACAATGATCCTGGTATAACTGTATTAAACAGCCCCTACAAAAATAACGAACATTTTTTTTTTAAATCCGTATTTTGCTGGCATTTTTAATTTTCTGAGCTTCTCAGGAATAATAATTATTTTTCTTTTGTAAAGATAAATAATACGTCAATCCGTACAATTATCCCTATTTGGAATCAACAGGACTAACTGAGCCATAGAGACGAATCCGTGCTTGATTTCTAAAATAATCTCTTATTCGATTTTGTAGAAATGCAGAACGGAATATAGCAGTGGAATTACTTCGGAACAAAGCAGTAGTTCTCTGATATTCATGTCAGTAACTGACATGTGAATGTTTATGATTTTTTTTTTAATTCATAGCGTACAGATTAAATAAAAAGAAAAAGAAAATTGAAACTAGAAAGTCTAATATGAAGTCCTATTTTTTGGAACAATTCTTTAAGATTTATGTTTTCTTACTATCATTCTTATTTTAACTATGAAAGCATGTGGCATCAGCATAGCTTCCTTAAAGTGGCTTGATTAATTCAAAATCAAGTATTTGGCCCTTATGATCAAACACATTTTTTCTGATATATATATATATATATATATATATATATATATATATATATATATATGTGTGTGTGTGTGTTTGTGTGTGAGTGTGTAAGACATGGCTTAATTTTTATAGATACTTACATTCGAGTACAAACCTTTATTTTTTTTAATTAAACATTTTTTTTTAAAAATCTAATTGCATCTATTCCCATGAATATTCGAGAAATCTTCCCAGAAAAATCTCCGTCCTCAGTCAGGTTTCGAATCTGTATCCCTTATGAGGAACCATCGTTGGATATGACGTGCTTAATTGCACACCCACGAAGGACTTACGATCAAGGAAAATAACATTTAAACAAAATAAATTAATAATAACGACATCGTCGTCTAAATTACACAAAAATCAACATTTGCATATCTTTTTTAAAAGATATATTTGCCAAAATTACACAGTATTTTCAAATATTAAGGAGTAAATGTATTCAATAAAATTGCTATTTGCTTAAAACATGGCGTGTAGAACACGTCAGAGTCTCCTGCAACTCCTCTGGACGGTCACCTCCTTTACGTTGGTGAATGTTGCCATAATTCTTGCCTACATTTCATCTTTGGTGTCTTAACGAGTTTTGTTGTTCTTCTCGTTTAACTGTGCCCCACAGATAATAATCAAGGATGTTGCAGTCTGGCGACTTAGGTAGCCAGATGTAAGGGCGGGATATGGTCGCAGAAATTGTCTGACATCCATATCTTGGTGCTCCTGCGTCTGTGTCCTGGTGACGTGTCGTGTTGCCAGACATACGATCTTCAAGCAGCCACACTATTGACTCAAGGTAGCTCTAATTCCTCAGGATACTTGATGTAGGCCTCATTGTTGAGTCTGAGGAGCTCACTAGCAAATTTGTGAGTTCTTATTTTATCATAACGACAAGAGTGAGTTTTCATGGCTGCCATATCTTCGTAATCACCATTAGACTCTTTTAACTCTTTCCGAATCTGTCCTCAAATTGACACCGAAACACACTGAAATACGTACGTGAATGCCAAGCAGGACAGCAAGCCGTTTCCAAATCTCTGTCTGAGTAACTGCGTCATAGTGCACTTTTCTCTCCAACTTTGATCAACTGTCCCTATTCTACGCTTCATTCGACAAAATGTAAACCAAAAAAATGTACATGCACAAAATTAATAATATGGCGACAATTTATCATTCGCATCCTGTATGTATGTATGTATGTATGTATGTATGTATTTCTAAAGAACTAATGTTATTTATTTTTTAATTCGATATATTTATTATTACTTCGAACGTTCAATTTAGTGGATATCCCTATTTGAGTAGACCTTCCATTTATTTAAACTGTTCATTTCGTCTGCCGGCTTTTCGTATTTGAGGAAACTAAAAAAAGATTCCTCTGTATCTGAGTATATTATACATTTTTTATATGGTATTAAATACGGCGATCTACTAAATATAACTGCTGAAGAAATCAAAATAGCTAGGATTAAAAAAATAAAATCCGTTATTTATTTAGAAATTGTTTTGTCTCCGTTTTGCAAATTGAGCAGATATGCCTTTCGAGAATATCTGACGTGAGCGTACTATAAGATTAATAAAACATTTGCCACGCTCTCCGTAGCAGAGCGGTCAAATTATGCCTGACAAGGCACTGTCTTCTGCAAGGTAGAAATGGCGGTTCGAATCCTGCTGGAGGTTACATTTACTTTATTATTTATCCGCGGATGCGGATGCGCATGCCCGTAGACAAAATGAATACTGTTTAAATAAACGTCTAGTTAAATTTATGGTTAAATAGCAGGAGAGACTTGTCTCTAAAGCTTTGGTTGGCAAACTAGTCTAGGAGAAATAACACTCAAAATTTAAACTTGCCTAGAAAGGGTTGGTTTTTTTCTGGATTTCTTGCGCAAGACACGCGTCTGATGCAACATATGATCCTCCTATGACGCTAAGAGTTACTGGACACGTGATTGTGATATATTTGAAACAACATGTTTTCAATTACTGAGCAAAATGTCAATCTACTTGCATAGAACCTTTTATTCTTTTTGTGACATTCTTCAAGCTTATATTTCCTTAGTTTCAGTAATTGTTTACAATTTTATTTGATTGTTTTATAATCTTCGGTAAAAAAATTCATTCTTGTAACAATATCTAATCTCGATGTTTTTTTTTTTTCTTTTCCTTTTTTTTTAATTATTTATGGTCCAGGGAAAAAATTATATTGAAAATAAAAAGACAAATAACGATGATATCGATGTATGCATTTTACCTTTAGAGTGTGTGCTTATACATTTGTCTTTCCTATACGTTTTTATCCCAGTCACACATCTAGGGCAACCAATGGCATCGATTAAAAGTAGGGTTCTCTCAGATCAACATGCCGATGCACATTGTTTATTTTAAGCTCCAGTGTAGCAGGTTTACACAAAATGATGTTCTCCCGCCCCGTTTCCTTAGGATGCATAATAACGGTAGTTTATTGCAAATGGAATTATTATTACATATTATAAGCTGGAATTTATATTTTATATCTAGCACATCAACATGGGTCTTTCATAAATTATTTTTAACAGAAAAACATTAACCTGCTTAATAATATCTTACAGTGTGATTATGTCTCAAATCCCATTCTCGCCTTTATATGACGTTCGAGATATAAAAACAGGTCTGGATTTGATAGTTTTGTATAATGAAAGTCGATATTTCTTTTCACATAATCTGTTTTAATTTTGAAATTTTTTTATCCGAATACGTAGCTTCTGCTAGCTTTGTTTGTGAATTACAGAGTAGTATACAATTTCTATCAAAAATGCTTAAGTGGGAGTAACAGACATCCCTAAATAAATATTAATCAGTTCCTACTTATCAAAGGAAATATCTGTATTATTTTAATTTTTATAGAGTTAAAGTTGCTTGCAATTATTAATCACATAAAATCTTTGACGATGTCTTGAGTAACGGGGTTACTTCAAGCGGTTTATTATGGAAGCGCTTAGCGTGTGAAAATGCTGAACGCCCAAATCTGACTTATTACGGTATTAGCAAAATAATTATCGCCTTTAGTACTCTTTATATATTTTGATTACAATAAAAAATATTATTTCTGCGTGTAACAACTTTTATTATAATTGTTGTTTCGAATTTTGAATTTATTCACTGTCAGCTCAAGAGTTTATCTGCTGTTCTTATGTGGACGCCATTTTTTTTCTGTTAACTACGAATGCAAAATTTATTTTTTTAATTTTCTCTTACTCTTTTTAATAATATATATTTTTCACTACCTTTCACAAAGTTACTAAATTTTCAACAATTCTTTTTTTCTTTTGAATATCTTTCTATATAATTACCATCTTCTTAATTCTATCCGTTGCAAGATTTTATTTTAACATCATTTTATGTAATTTGTCTTATTTTACTTTTATTTATAAACGTAATTACCAGTTGTTATTACTATTAGCATTTTAGTCTTTCTGAATATGCAGTTTAAGAATTCCTTACAAAGATCGATTTAATATGACTGGACGTAAGGAAATGTTATTAACGTAAAACACATTTTTTACAGTAAAGTTCACATTGTAAAAGGCCCGTGGGTCACTAGAGGTAGTGGGTTACCGAGTAGTGATCACAGTTTATCCGGATATGTGAGGAAGATATCGCTGAACCCTATATTTGAACAGGTTGCAAGTGTAGTGATCGAGAAAGCATTCTCTTGGGAATCGGTTCCACAAAGCAATTATTTGCGGGAAGAAGCTGCTTGAGTTGAACTTACGTCTCACCAACAGAATACGGAGGGAATGAGGGAGCTTTACTATAATTTGCGTGGAATGGTGTGTCCTAGCCGGGAAGTTTAGAATTGGGGGAACTAAAGAGAGTAGTTCGTCGTAGCACTCTCCTTAGAAATATCTATAGAGCAGTGGGGAGCGTCTGACAGCCATAACTGGGATCTGCTCGTTGTGTGGCTTGGTGAAGCGCCCTGTTGTCAGATATAACATCTTCCAGAAGACGCTCTATTAACAAAAAGTGCGACCTACTCAGGGCACTTGATATGAGATCACATAACGTTTGATCTTCACAGAGCAGATCCTGAATTTCCTGTGTTCTCTCATGGACGCCATTTACATTAAAGGCCTATTGAGACTGTAGATCTTCCCAGATCTGAAGAGAAACTTCTATATACAAGATACTGCTTAAGAGAATGAAAAGATGTTCGGTTCCCTGTGCACCAATCGTAAGTACCTGGTGCTTTATTCTACGCTTACAGGAGACAATTCAGACTTAAAATGGATTACAGCTGTCGTATCTAAGACGAGAGCTTCCCAGTGATGATTTTCCACTTTTGATTGGGCTCAAACACGACTATTCAGCCTTGCTGGTCATGAATTACCTTCCACTCTTTCCCACAGACAAAACGCTGCACTATTCTATAGAGATTTTCTTTGGGGAAATTTCAAACGAGCTATATTCCTTAGTTCCACCTACGGTAACACTCAGAACAAAGAGCCACCTCACTGCGTACACTGAGGCTAGTCACATTCATTCCTTTCGGATTCCATAGGAGAGAAGTAAGTTCTACTTTAGAAGCTTCTTACTACGAATTGCTATTTTGGTGAACTGACTCCCATAAGGATACTTTTCCAACCCCTAAATTTTTAACCTGTTCATATCTAGGATTAACCGATATCTTTTCAACATAATAAACCGCACTTCTTGCACTTACCGCTCACACAACAGAATCCTTCAGTAACCATCTGCCTTGAATGGATCTTGGGTGATATATATATAGTGAACATTAAGAAACAAAATTTTAAATATCTAGACAACTTGTATGTAGGGAATCTGTATATATGGTGAATTCAGAGAGCCTTTTAACAGTTTCATTTTTTACGATTGATGGTTGTTTACACAGGGGGTTCTGATATTTTTATAAACAGACATGTTTCGATATAGAATACAGGATAGAAACATTAGTGGAAATTATAAACAATTTTGAAAGTTACACCTATTAGCATCAATAAAGTCTTGGACATTTTGTTTCTGAACACGGCTATATAGTTGCTCGCTTGAAATAGATGGAATGAACGCTATTATAGCTGCCTTCTTGTACCACTATTATCTTGGAACTTTTAAATGTTGTCTGACTGCCTTTTGAGCAGTTCCTATACAATATCTTTCGTAATGATTTTCTTGCACTCTGTTACATACTGTTGGAAATATCCAATAGTTTCTCCTGCGATAGCATTGCTGTTCTTGCACAATGTTCGGCATCGTCCACTAATCCTGTCTCTCAAAATTCATCAATAAGGTTACGAACTGAATTGGGACGTGCAATATGTGTATCTGAAAATTAATCAGCAATACGCTGTCGCACCAACTTTCTGTATATATCAACCTCTTGAAATACATGTTCTTCAGTTGTTAAAAACAAAAATGGTGTTAAATTTGAAATATGAAAAATATGATTAGAAAAGTCCATGTAACTTTACGATCACTTTATATTAACATTTTTCAGCTTAGAGATTTAAATGGCAGCATATATTCTGATGCAGGTCTTTACCTATTCTACGATATCTTATATTTAAATTTAGTTAAAGTATTCAAACATTAGGCAGTCACTTGTTTTCGCAGCATTTGTCGAAAAGCTTTGATGTTGTTGTTGTTTGTATTATTATACATTCTCTTACGCAAATCACATGTAATTTCACGGCCATGAGAAATTCATAACAACAAACGATGTCATTTCTTCTTTTAGTTATGGTGATAAATTCTTTTTCAGAATTACAGATGCTCCAAGCATTGATCTTTTCTGAAACATCTCATTTCGAATAATTTTTTCTTCAGTTTTGACCAATCGATTTTTTGACTTAGTCTCTCACTTTTCAAATGACAGCCAAAATACAAAGTGAAAATCCTACTTTCTTGAAACCCCAAAATCTTTCAGATTTTGCTGCCTCATCATCCTCGCCCACGTCCTCATCATTCTTTTTCTAATTGACGTCTTTGCAAAAGAAAATGACATCCATTTCCGCTGAGAAAAAAAAAAGTTTTCAAGAAAGATATGATTCTGTGCGTATTACCTAGCGGCTGAATATAATCGTCCGTGAGAAAATTAACATTTATGAATTAAAGTCTTGAAGGCAGTGGGAATACTTTTCCCTTGCTTATTAAGGATTCTATAAAATTCCCATGACGATGATGAACGTATCTGCACATTTAAACTCACCCTAATTGGCTGTTTCATAATGAGCAACTAATATAATGAATTACTGTAATAAAAAAGCCGGCTAAATTTGTTGTAGATGCAGATTTTATTGCTAGCCGAAGAAATTAACTTTTTGGTGAAGATTTTCACATCTTTGAGAACATATATTAAGATTTACAGAGGGAAATATGCTGAAAAAATTCTAAAATAATAACATTGAAAGTATCAATAAAAAAAATTCCGTGTACGAATGAGAAATCGTCAATAAATGGTAACACAATATTTATGATGTTTCTACCTTGATACATTTCGAGCAGCATTTACGGCACAGATTTTCGATGCTTCCTTGTTCCCAATCATCTGAAACTGTTCAAGTCTTATGTTAACAGTCTTCCCCACATCAGCATAAACTGTATCTCTTTCACATTGTAACACTAATTCGAATGGCTCTCGGGCCTTGAAGGGAGAGGGGAGAAATCATTGCAAAAAATCGTAATTTAACTTTGCTAATTTTATAATCTAGACTTGTTCAGAAGTTTGCTGTCTTCGCAAATTTGTGGAATGTCGAACGGAATGCTGTTTGATAAATGGCTCTATCCTTTTCTCATTCCAATACATTTCTGGTTGTCTTCATAGGGAATGTCATGCCACCTAGCCGTTAATTCTTATTTATTATAAAGATCTACCTCACAGACGGACCGGTATATATTTTCGGAACGATCTAAATACGGAGTTGCAAGTTAAAACGTCGAGAAAACAAAATTAGTTTTAACATTAGTTCTGTCAACTAGGCTATCTTTCATGATACAAACGCGATTTTTTTGGACAGTTGAATCTAATGTGTATTCCTCCGTCATTAGCGAATTTACCTAATACGTAAAATATATGAAGATTGAAATGTACTGCAGAAAAGAATTTGTGCAACAGGCAACAGAAATAATGAATTGTCCAAAAAAATTAAAATGCCATATTAACAGCACCCACTAAAATTTTCGAGAAATTATTTTTTTTCCAAAAAGTACATATCAGAACTGATGAATACTTTTAATTAATAAGGAAATGATATTTTCT
This sequence comes from Acanthosepion pharaonis, assembly GCA_903632075.3. Classification (NCBI taxonomy): domain Eukaryota; kingdom Metazoa; phylum Mollusca; class Cephalopoda; order Sepiida; family Sepiidae; genus Acanthosepion; species Acanthosepion pharaonis. Next base: position 290,609 of record CAHIKZ030000837.1, on the reverse strand, counting down.
TTGGAGATGAAATACATTTATATTCTCCATAAAACGGTGTATGTGTTCACCTCCGAAATATCTAGAACAGAAATTGGTAGCTAAACTTTTCTCGGATCAAACTCTAACATCACAGTGTGGGAAGAAAATGGTTGTTTACATTCAGCACCTCAAAAATCAAACTAGTTGCATCCTGTCATCGCCGACCCGACACTGAAATATTACCGGTCACGAAGAATGGATGTTCCCTCATTAAAGCCGCGGGTCTTGAGTGACTTAAACTCCACTCAGACTTCAAATGGAGAATGAATATATAATCCATCACTAAAGATGCTGGAAAAAATGATCGAATTCCTGTAACGCTCCAGTAAATACCTTACCGATCGTGATATTCTACATTGCAAGAGCCAGATCAGGGCTGAAATAGCATACGATGTGCAGTGGCTGTCCAGTGTTCATTCCTAGTCGTGATAGAGACCAGAAGCTTTTCCGCGTCCTTGTTGGGGAGTCATTATTTTCTGACTTACAACCACTTTCTCACAGAAAAGCCTTTCACTGCGCTATTGCCATGGAATGCTCAGAGAAAATACATTTCTTAGTTTATCTAGTTGTAAACTTCAAGGATAAGAC
>CAHIKZ030000837.1:260000-285000 GCA_903632075.3 Acanthosepion pharaonis | reverse complement strand
TATATATATATATATATATATATATATATATATATATATATATATATTAATATGCCCTAAAGAACGGACATTTAACAAGAATAATTCAAGTCGACTGCTTTGGAGTATACTTCAATGACCATCTCCCACTGGCTAGAGAGCTCTCTTTCGAATCTCCAGACCACTTATACTTGTGTCTCCGCCTATCTCTCCTCAATGCCGTAAACTACCTCTTTTTCCTTCATCGCCCTCGATCCTTCCAAGACTGTGGTGTACTCGAAAGCATTTCCGACAATATAGACAGGCTATCTTTCTCCATCCGTTTGCTCATTCATGTACTAATGCCCACCATACCAAGTGGCTTAAAAACTCTACAACTGGCCTTGCCGTCATACAAACCCTTAACTTTTCTATTTCTCAATCCTTCACTCAAATAGTCGACTTTCCCACACGTTTCCGCAACAACCTGGCCGGCAAGTCGTCCCTTCTCTATCTCTGTTTCACTTCCATATTCGAGTCCTTTCGCTGCTCTGCCCTCTTGGCAACTCTGATTATGCTGTAGTGTCTGTCAACATCTCCTTCTACTCCACACCCAGCAAAGAAGCTCCTATCTATAGAACATCTTTTCGTTATCAACGAGCAGACTGGGACCCGTTCCGGTATTTCCTTCGCGATGTCCCCTTGGATGTGCTCTTTAAGCTAGCCATCCAAGAATGCGCTTCCGTGGTCTCCTCCTGTGTAAAAGCTGGAATTGAAGCTTTCATCCCCGCTAGGAAATACATGGTTAAATCGCGCTCTTCCCTTTGGTTCTCTGCTTCTGGCTCAGCTTCTATTGCCCATAGGAATCACTACTTCCGCCTATATCGCTGTGACATGTCAGATTGCAACAGGCGTCTGTTTGTCTCAGCCCGTAACGAGTGCAAGCGTGTCCTCAATGAAGCAAAGTCATTATTTGCTGATAGAATGAAACAACAGTATTAAACAACTTTTACCGGCCTGAATATCCGAGGAAATTTCACAGAAAATATTCGTCCTCTGACAGGATTCCAACCTGTATCCTATACGGAACCGTCATTTAGCTTGACGTGCCTTTAACCGATTTGGCCACAGAGTCGCGTTCGGTTAGCACGGTCGAATTTACTGCATTTGAACTACAATCTTCAATGAATCTCTCACATACATTCATATCTGCTCATTGCGTATCAAATTTAAACAAATGACGTCACACATTCAGGCCGGTAAATGTTGTTTAATACTGTTTATTATAAACAGATCATTTACTTAAATATTAGTATCTATAAAACCTATGTATAAACATAAAAAAATGTCTTTAAATAATTGTCGGTCTTTGGCCATTTCATAATGTGACCGTCAGTCATTCTAATAGGGGGGGCAGTGACGGTTCTCTGTGGTGAGCAATAGAGAGCAGTTTTGTTTTTGAGGCATTAACTTTAACCAGCCAATTCCTTCCCCAGTCCACAACCGATTGGAGGCCCTTTTCATGACAAACGGTCAGGTTAGATTTGTCAACAACACTAGATTTGTTTTTGAGACTGGAGTAAATTGTAGTGTCATCTGCATAGATGTCTACTTGTGAACCTATGACGTCAGGAAGATCGTTGATGAAGATAAGGAACAGAGTAGGTCCTAGGATGGAGCCTTGAGGAACACCCGCGTTCGTGTGATAGGAGTTGGAGGAGAATCCGTTGAGACGACCTTCAATACACGGTTTGACAGGAATGATTGTATTTGTTGTGGATTCCGGGATGAAATCCGGTACCAATAAATAACAAACGCCAAGAAGGAATATAGGAAAATAATGTATTAACGTAATAATACAAACTGGTAATGCAGGTTAGTAGTTCCAGGAATACGGGTTAGTGGCGAAATGTAGATAAGACGTCATACAGCGATACTTCAATACTAAAGTATTGAAGTATCGCTGTATGACTTCTTACTGAGTCTACGTGCTCGCAAACTGTGACTCCTACAACGCTGTTACCTCACCCTCACTCTTCCGGTTACCTACAACCTTTTACTCTGGACGCGACTCGACTGCTTGGTCTTGCTCTCTCTTACTCGCGTCTCGCTCTTGCAGTAGTATATGTATATACTGAGTGAGTTCATATGTATAAACAGGAGGGGACCCCTCAACAGTATTGTCAAACAATCGACCTGAAATCACATAAACCTGAAGGCCGGCATGCCAAACCCTATCAAACGTTTGGAGATATCTAGAGCCATGGCACGAGCTTCTCCGTGATTATGAAGAGCTTGGTAAACAATTTCAGTTATGGTTGTAAGCACATCAGCTGTAGAACGGGCAAAGCGGAAACCATATTGCTTGTCAGAGAGCAGATCATGGGATGGAAATTATTATTGGTTGCAATATTTATTGTAATCTATTGACATTACCTTCTAGAATTTTCAGTTTTGTAATCGTTAGTATTCTGTATGGAACGACTTTATTTCTAGAGAGATTAATTTACTAAAAATGATGTTTTATCTTATTCTGATTTTTCAACAACATCGCAAAATATAATATTTCATTCAGAGAATAATTTTCGTTTGTATTTTTCCACTTTTACGAAAATTATCTCATTATTATTTTTTTTTGCGCTTATATAAATGTCCGAGGGAGAGAAAGAGTCACAAAGATGAGATAGATTGATGGACAGAGGGAGCGACTTTGCATTTCTTCTCAACATTTAGTTGCGTCACGAAATCTGAACTTCACTAGATTCTGCTTTACTACGTTGAATCTCTTGGAACCATTTTCACAATACCACAACGGACACTTCTTCGTTCTTCTAGACAGAGGCGGTCTTCTCACACATATGGAGAGGATTAATTGTAGCTTTTGTTTATCTCTTGCTTATATGAACGCGCTGACTATATGACAAAATAATTTCGTACAGTGGAATTGATTAATATATTGCTTTGTTTTGTTTTGTCATCAATTCCTGTGTCACGTCTGTGCAATCCGTTGAACAGAGGTGAGCAAATGTTGTATAAAAATGTCTTCAGGCTACACAATGAACCAACTTAACATGCAGAAGACCCGTACCAAGAACATCTTTTCAAGACAAAGTTCGAATTTCGGTACACTTCATCAGCCGTTGCACTTTTGTCGATTCTGTATATTGCATCGAGAAAGATTAATAAATAAAATTAAATAACAAAAATAAAATGAATTATATATTTTATTTCACGTCAGTTTTCGATTTAACTAATCAACTATTTTCTGTTGTTTTTAGAAAACTTTTAGCATACTTAATCAAAGGGAGACGAAATTTTCAAAAACCCAGCACATATCACGAATTGAATAAACACGTTCCACATTTGCGTGTTAAAGAGAATACGAGGATTTCTCCACGCATAGGTTGGCGAAATTTAACACCATAATTCATTAGCTTTTCTCACAGACAATGTACGTTCAAATGAAACTTATTTACCATTATGCAAATTGATTTGTGCAACGTCCAATTTAATTAGGTTGTTTCCTTCGACTGCCTATTCAAATAATGACAGGTTGTCTTGATGTTAATGACGTAATAATACTGCACTCTGACCTCACGATAATATCAATTAGTCTTAATTAACTTCATGTTTATCAGGACGGATTAATATCGAGAGAAATGGATGAACTTAATGCACAGCACATCAGCTGTCGCCATATCGCCGTTCGACATGCTCTGTGGTTGCTTTCCCAACATCTTTCCAACTCTCGTAAATGATTTTAATCAATCGCTTTCTTCCATATCCACGGCGATTACTACGATTTCAAATCATCTGGCAGATGGGCGAGAAATCGTGGAAAACTAATTGATGAACGCAAAGAACGGTGCCATTTTGGAATACTTGATTCCAGGGAAAATAAGATAATCCAATATATAATGTGATTAATAAAATAATGGAACTTGAACAATTTAAGAAGTAAATAAAGTTTTTTCTTCATTATGAAAAAATATTGACCTAATTTGTTTAATGATTTCACTTCAAGCAACGTGAAATTGATACTAGGACTCAGGGTGGGGTTACATGGAGTGAAAGAGAATGAGATATCTGTAGTGAGGATGAGAGAGAGAGAGAGAGGAACGAACAGTAAAAGAAGAGTGTCTAGGAAGGCAGAAGTTGGCGATTGACGTTGCATTTAATATTTGAATATTGTAGGAAAATGGAAACAATAAACCAGAAGGGAGTTCCACAGGTGAGAAGTGCGAGAAAAGAAATGATTAGTTTATAAGATTTTTTACCTTTTTTTACCGCTTTCCCTTTGAGCTAGCATCTAGCTAGTTCAATGAAAAATCGGTGAGACATTCGCCAATCTAGTAGTACGTTAAATTCATGCAATTGAGGTACCAGGTAAAATGTTTATCACAACAGTTGCCATTAAAATATTTGTAGAAATGACAGAGGGAAGCTACGCCACTTCGGTGTGGACATGACTAAATTTGAGATGGTTGGTTAGCTTCAATTACATTAAAGACCATTCCTTGATTTTTTTTCAAGAATATCGAGAAATACAACAGGAGCATCAAACCAGATATGAGCGAATTATTTAATGTAGTGACGAAAGGCAGATTAATAAATGTCCAAGATGGATTCTATCGAAAAAAAACATTTTCTGACGCGACACAGGGAACCAACACTCCTAGCAGTATACGTATCGATTGTTTCGATTTAGTCACTTAACTACCTGTCCGTGGAAAACACGAAATCAATAATAATAATAATAATAATAATAATAATAATAAACGAAATAGAAAGATAAATGAACCTGACATAAATTAATTATCCAATATACAGGGCCTCAGCAAGGATCGAAGAAACAATCGGTTAAACAATTAAGAACATAAATGCAAGATAAAAATACCAGTCTAGAGAGAAAATGGAAACAGAAATACAAAAAAAATACGAAGACTATTGCCAATTATAAGCGAATCAGACAAGGGCTCCAGAGTAAAAAGAAAAAAAAATGAGACAACTGAAACGAAACCTTGACATAAAGAATAGGATTGGTGTACCGAAAGTCAAAGAGAAGCTGAATCAGTAAATTTAAGCGAAGGCACAGAAAATAAGGCGTTATGAAAGCAAGATCAAAAGAAGATGCCAAGAACTATATCGAAAACTGGGAAAAAATAAAATAGAGAAAAAAGACTCACCTAATATCCAGGAAATAGAGGAGTTCTGGTGTAAGATGTGGGAAAACTGCAAAATACACAATGAAAGAGCTACATGGATCAAGCAACAACAGGAACAATACACACATATAGATTGCTAAAAATTGACCGATATGAATATTACTGAAAACAAACCGCTGTCATCTGCAAAACCAAAGAATGGAAATCACATAGAAAGGATCAAATAGCCAATTTTTGGATAAAACAAAAATTATCTTGCAACCACAATCACCTCGCACGTGTATAAAATTATATAATTTTAAACCCAGCAAAATTCGCCAAATAGCTCTCGTGGGGAATAATATACTTACTCCCAAAAACAGAATAGACGCAGGACCTGAATAGCTATAGGACTATCACCTAATTACCAACAACGTACAAGATTCTCACTTGTATCATAACTGGGATGACATAGAACTCCACTGAGAAAAATAAATCTACTCCCAGCAAAACACAAGGAATATAAAAGAGGAAGTTACGGATGGAAGGACTATGTATCAATAAAAAAATATTGAAAGGGGTGACAAGAAGGAAAATACACTTATCGAGAGCATGGATGCACTACAGAAAGCCATTCGACACACTCATTCATAGAGAAAAGCCTAAAAATATAGACTATGCCCCCCCCAACGGTCAAAGACATAATGGAGAGTATTAAAAACTGGAATGATACACTATACCTAAACCATACAAACGGGTCATTAACATCGAAACAATCTACATCAAAAGCGGGATATTCAAAGTAGATTCATTATCACCACTACTTTTCTGTCTTGCATTAGCGTCACTCAGCTGCCTACTGATACAAGCCACAGAATAGCAAACTGAATCACCTATTTAATATTCATGATCTTTAAACGTTTGCCAAGGATGACAACCAACAGAAAAAAAACAAAAAACTACTTACTAATTGTCATAACCTTCAGTGAAGACATTAATGTGAAGACATTAATATGAAGTTTGAATCGACAAATGTACGAAAGTTACCTTCGGAGGCGGTAAAATAAAGGAAACTACATACTGAGCCATTGATATCGATACGATTAAGGAACTAGACCAAGATGGTACATACGGCTTAGGAATGAATGAAGGAGACGTAATCCAAAATTCAATTATGAAGAAACAGACACGAAAAAATATTATAGCAGAATGCGTTTGATAGAAGAAAGCGAACTTAATGGGGTCAATAAAATGAAGGTTATAATCAACTTACCTATACCCGTATTAATATACAGCTTCAGTGACCCTTTTCTACAAATAATAAAACACCAAATCCACTCCATCAACAAAGAACCTGCACTCTTCAAGAAACAGCTTAATATACCTGAAATCCTAATAACTTCAAACGATCAAAACAGAAAGCAAAATAACTTGGGCAAATTAAATTACAAAAACCTAGGAGGTCATAGCGTTGCATGACATACACCTAAAAAGAACGAATGAAAGAGATGTGGACAAACAGAAAACAGATAAGTGGTTGAGGAGCACATGATTGAAAGCTAAAATGGAAGGCCTAATTATTGCAGCTCAGGATCAAAACCTCGCAACACGATCACTGTCACACACTCAATGATGGAACGAATCCAATATGCAGAATCTGCTCAAAATATTATGTAACTGTCGACCATATTATCTCCTGATGTCTGAAAATAGCAAAAAATGATTATATCTACAGATATAACAAGTTAGAGGCATATGTACACTGAAAGATATACAAGAAGCACAAAATCGAAACTACTGAGAGATGTCATGAGCACAACCAACAAACATCTATCCAAAGTAACAATGTAACTACCTCTGTGACATGCCAATTCACACTGACAGCGAAATAAAAACCAAAAGGTCTTATATTATCCTAAAAGACAAGAAATTCCCGAAGTGCATCCCTACTGACATAGCAGTATCATCTGAGAAAAACACCTCCATGAAAATTATCGAGGAATTGTCTAAATACAAGCACCTGGATATCGAGATTAACAGGATGTGGGGAATGTAGACTAGAATTGTACCAATAGTAATCGGGGCCCTGGATACTCGTGAGAAAAAGGAATGGACAATTTCATTGATATTTCCCCGGTAACAGCAACATATGTTTGCCCAGAAGATCGCCTTACGATAACACAGCATATACTAAAAAAAGTACTATCAATTATATTATAATTCTCCTATAGGACATAAGGACCATAGTTTGGACCCGACTGTACAGAATTCAAAGCAGTAAACATAACATGCACAAATGATGATGATAATGATAATTATAAATTCTCTTGTATACTAATTTCCTCCCAACCAGATATCTAAGATCAGCGACAGCACCATGGCTTTTCCCAATATAATCTCTGTAAAAATAAACGTACAAAACCATATGTATTTTACATGGAAATATTACCTTCCGTGAGTGGCAATTCCACTTCTAGGGACAATATCAGTAAGTCTAACAGAATGTTTTCCAATTAAACTCAGGTCCCAAACTACAACTGAAACCAGTTTTGTCTTCGTGTTCTATATTCTTGACATCTCCACTTCAAGAAACTTGTATTTTTCCTATTTACCGAAAATCTTCAAATCTACATCCACTATGCAAGAACTACCATGTCAATATGAAAACGAATAACGTGTTTGATTGATCACTTTCTTGATTTTTCTCTGTGTACACTGTACATTTCTATAAAATTGTTAAACATCCTATGCCAGTGACCGGTTCTGCAGTTGGAGCCCATTTAGCAATATCTTTAGGGCGGGAACTACTTCTACTCATACCGTCTATCAAATACCTAGATGTGACTCGCAAGTCGCCTCGGTCTTCTCATCCCTCAAAAAACCATCACTCTCAACACATGAGAGATTTCTGGTGAAACCGTCCGATAAATCCTGTTAGTCACCTCGCATATCCGAAAATCGATAGTCAGTCTTCTGCCTCCCACGACAACTGAGCTACAATGGTGCCACACCGCGTGATATACACAGAAAACTCTATGTGACTAACACAGCTTTAAATTCAGGAAAATCTGTTACTGAAAAGAATAATGACTTTAGTTCATCTTAATTCAAAAAGATGAAACATGAACAATTTAATGCCTATTGGTCTTATCATATTTATTAAAACAAACATCAACTATTGAGTTGTCGATCGGAAATGTGAGATTCAACTCGTGTGAGAGGAAATATATTCATACAAAAAAGAAAATAAATCTATACAGATAATTCCTGGCGTGATCCATCATTTCACGGAGTATGGTAATTTGAGAACTGGGCATTTTTGAGATTGTATGGAAAAAGTTGCTTCTGATTTGACAAGATTACAAAAAAAAAAAAAAGAAGAATATTCCCTACATGATAAAATCTGGATTTTCTTTCGGAGCCATCAAATATATTTGGCTTAGATATTCAATAATAGTAAAAGAAAAAATGCATTTCTAGTAACAGTAAATGACGAAAGCCGATTAAGTTGGAATAACAAAACAAGCATAAATATGGTACAATTCCAATATGTCGATTATTTGAGAAAGGTATTGAATTTATATTCATTAAAAGGTATATCAATATCAGTGAGCCAAATGCTGAAACGAACCTTCTAAATCAGTTATAGAAACCAATAAAACTATATGGGGATTATAATTCGTAGTAGCATACACCTAAAATCTAATATACCAGAAACCAATTAAAGGATATAACAGTATACTTTATCATAGATATAACATTGCAAACAGATTGAACAAGCTCAAATAAGTAAATATAAGCATCTTGAAATTGATTGCAAAATAAATTTTATCTTAAAACTGCTATGATATATATACTAATTGCCCACATTTATACAATAAAAATATACCTAACTTATTGGGCAAATTTGTAGTGTAGGACCCGCGCTCAGTTTCTATTAAAAATGTCCCAAATTGTTACATTTACGTGTAAACGTACATGCTTAATTCGAAAATAACGACGAAAATTTGATAAAATCTACTGTTTTGGACACACCGACACTAAAATTTCGGACACATTTTCGTCGTTGGGGGATACGGCACGGCTGTCATTAGTGACGGTTTTTGCATACATTCGATGCTGAATATATATGAGCGGAAAATTACGTACTTAACAGCCTTTTTACTGATCTTACTTGTTTCAATGACTGTGCAACTGAGGACTCATTGCGAGCGCAGTAATCAAGGCAAGTGATTTTTTTCCGCAGCAAATATATGCAAACAACGCCAGTAATGGCTGCCGCAACTCGAATAATTTCGAACTTTTACTCTCGGTAAATCCAAGACGGTAGATTTTATCAAATTATCGTCGTTATGTTCGAATGAAGCATGTACAAATTAAAATTAAATGTAACAATCAGGGAAATTTTTAATAGAAAATTAGCGCTGGTGGTACATTGCAAATTAGCCACTTATTTAAATGTTTTTCACATATGTATTTTTTCATTTATTTTTAGTTTACATTTGAAAAATATTAGCGCGATTTGTTTGCATACCAGTTTGTTCACGCATAAATTCTAATGGCTATTTTGTGGTCCACTAATGTCGCCCTCTGTCGGATGTGAGATCACAATATAAATATAAATCTGTTTCCAAAATCAGCAATATTTTTACCAAGTTTGATTTGTTAATAAATTATTAGTAAAGCAGATTTAGTACGCACCGATTAAACTCGGTCCTGAATAAAATCACGTCTCAAACACTTTTGCTGTTCTTGCGGGATGAAGTCATCAGTGATGTTTATCCATTGTTTAATTAGGGGATTCGAGCCTCGAAAAAAAACCAAACCGTTGGTCATGCCAAGAGTTATCACTCCTTAGCCATCTTCTCACAGTAGAAAATTTTATTGCAAGAAAATTACAAATCCCAGTAGCAACAATGCGGAAAGTGAGAACAGTCGTTGATCCCATTTTACAGATATGGTTTGTAGCACGAAAACTTCCCATTTACACTTTTCAATTGTATTACAGATATTATAGTATAACTTCTTTAGGAAATCTAGATTAGTCAAATGTGTAGAACTTTTGGCACGGGAACTACAGCTTTAAAATAAACCCTAAGGAAAATTTACAATGAAAAGTGAGATTTACAAACTCAAAGAAAAACTTTTCCGATTATAAAGGCCACTACCTATTGAAAAATGTGTCAGTAATAACAATCACCTAGCATCTGAAACGTTTAAATAAATATCTTTACATATTGTTGTGTGGTATAAAACCGAAGGGGAAATGATGGTCGACACTGTCTAACTTATCGGCCGAATCAAAAACAAATCCACGGAGTATGGGCCTGAGTTTTTTTTTTTTTTTCAGCCAATGAATATTGGTTTTACAGTTTCTGCGGTCTCGATTTGTCTGTTTAACGTCGTTGGTTTTTTTCCAGCCATCGTCTTCTTAAAATATTTCCGTTACTTTCCTTTGGCAGTGGTTTCTTCATGTTTTACTTCGGTAAATTTATTTATTTATTTATTAATAAATAATCAAGTTTGAATAATAATTTTAATGTTCATATGAAAAAAAAAGTGCTACGTTAACCACTTCTTTGTTTTCATTATGTTTATCGTACTATTTGAAATATTGACATTATTTTAAAAAAATAATAAAGAAAAACAGTGGTAAGTTCATTAAATGACATCAAAGCATTTGCAAGTGTACAAGGTTTAGCTAGCGTCTATTGCGAATTGATTCCAAAGGCGAGTTTTAGGCTCACTTGAATGTCAAATTCTAAACCTTATTCTCGGCCAGTGGCAGAAAAGTCTAGAACCAGTATAAATGGTAAAGAACAGATTAGGACATAAATTCCTCGCATTAATAGTCAAGCAAATTGTAGTTGAATAAAATGAATTCTAACCTGTTCTTTATACATACATATGAAACTTTATTACTTAGGTTACATATATTTGAAATAAATAAATTAATTAATAAATAAAGTTTACTAAATCTGAGAAATGACTTAGCTAGTTTTGTAGTGAGTTCCATTAATATTACTTAAATAATATTTAAATTTAAAAGTTTAAAAAAAAAAAAATGTAATTTACATATACTTTGATATGGAAAAATAAGTTTACTTACTATGAGTAATTTTCCTTCTGTTATAAAGTAATATAGTCTAATAGTTGTAATTCTGAAATTGTAATTAAAATTGTAGTTAAATTGAATGAATTCTACCCTAAATTTCTTTTAAATAATACTACACGCACTAAAAAGAATCCAAATAAAAAAAAAACATAGTAAAATAAAATTAATATGAAATGCCATGAGATGTAAGCTTTTGAATGACCCATGTCCTTAGTACTTACATGAGAAACATTATAATACTAGCTTTATATATAAAATAAAAGTTTACTAAATCAGTGAAATTAAGTAACCATTTTTGCCGTCATAGTCATAAATTTAAAAAAAAAAAAAAAAATGTAACCTCATATACATACTTAAACTTGATGTTAAAATAATCCTACATAATATAATGGATTCTAATACATTTAACTGTTCTTAAAAAGAATATAGTAAAATAAAAATTAAAAAGGAGAATATTTCAAATCGTAGTTAAATAAAAAGTATTAGGAAAAAAAAAAAAAAAAAAAAACGAAAATCTTTAAATTTAAAAAATGACGTTGAAATTTTTTTACCGTTAACAATTTTTAAAATAAAAAAAAAATAAAAAAAAAAACATTCAGACGACATCCATTCAACTGATGTCAGGTTTCATTGTAAAATACATCCCTACCCCTTTCCAAATTGTAGCTAATAACTGATACAATGATACTGACATAAGGAAAATCTAGACATCCCTTGTTCAATTTAAGTAGAATATTCTGTAACCATGGAAACGTGATTTTAACTGTGTCTTTAAAACCCGGTAATTTTTAAAAGTTACTCCAAAATTCGCTTGAAGATGAAAGGAACTAATGCTTTTAATTTAATTGCAAAATTAAATTCGGGGTTTTAGCTTCTATTTTTGAAACATGGTTGGAACTGTGTAGCGAAAAAAAAATTTTAAATCAATTAATTTATAATATTAATGCTCTGTAAATTTACATGGAGCACTATTTTGTAAAAATAAAAATATCTATAAGAACACCGGATTTTATATCTTACTGTTCCTTCTTTTTATATATATATATATATATATATTTATATATATATATATGTGTGTGTGTGTGTGTGTGTTTTTATTTATAAATGTTATTTTTGCACTAATTACATAATTTATTTAATTATATTTACTAATTATTTGGTTTTAATTTAATCAAAATCTCGTACCCTTTTACGTTATTCCAATCCCGTTTAATTTAATACGACATGATTTATAGAAAATTAAAATTGTTGTGGTTAACTTGCAATATTATGGAGATTATTTAATTACAAGAGAATGAAAGACATCTTAATATATAAAATAATGATTTACAATAGACCTGTTAATATAATTAAGGGCAAATCTTTACTAATGCACCTGTCTTCTTTATTGACCTATTGTGCATGATCAGTTCCACCCTTATTTCACCTTTCATTGGCCATTTAACTAATTAAAGAGCATACAATAATTGTTCTGGATGAGACGTATGTAATAGTAAACTAATAGGAAAATAACTGATGCCGAGTTAAATATACGTATCCAGATACATTTTAATACAGACTTTAGGAACCTTGTATCTCTTAAGTTTATCACTCTTTCTTTCGAAATAGCGAATGATCCTTAGCACGAAATGTCCACAGCTTTCATACAGACTGTATCCAAACTTTCAACTCTTGTAAGACATCCTCAGATGTGTGTAAGTAGAGTGTTGTGTTAAAATAATAATAGGATGTTTCATTTCTTGACATTATTTCTTCGTTGGGATAACTTTGATTTCTCATATGAATCACTTTTTACTGTTAGATATATGTCTGAAGTATCTGGGTGTAAATTATTTGGTTCTCTTAGAAAACATATCTGTCATTTTAATCAATAACCAGATTTTTAATTTACAAATGCTCGTTAATGTATGGAAATACATATTTGCTTATTACTTTTGCTCGTGACTTGTACAATTAAAACACGCCTAATCCATGATTGCAATACAATTCTGTATTCATTTTGATACTGATGGAATAATACTTTTTCTTCTGAAATATTGTAAACAGTGGTAATTTTCTCAAAGGAAAACGAAACCTACTCCATGAATGGAAATAATAAGCACTTGAATTTATTCAAAGTGCTGTGAAAATTACAAACAGCAAAAGAACAAGTAATCTTAATTATATTGTGGTGTGGGTATTGGATACACGACTCGGAATGACAAATCGGAGAGAAGTCTTAGAATTCATGTCGCGTTCCTTACAATCACTTGTGCAAAAATACTATTTGGAAAGTTATCGATCTCCCCACGCCAACAATGGGTTGAATCGAATGATTTTATATCATTGTTTAGCAACCATTCTGTCGTAGAAAATCTAATGCCTAGGCAGTCATGAATCTCTATCTATAAAAGGCAGGATGTGTGTGTGTGTGTGTGTGTGTGTGTGTGTGTGTGTGTGTGTGTGTGTGTGTTTATGTGTGTTTAACGAATGCATGGCCGCAATCTTCGACGGATTTGCACCAAAATTTACATGCACATGCTCCAAGTTAGCGGGAAGGCCAACACCGACTTTGCATTTCCCAACTCCCATCGATAGTGGAAATAATCGATTTTTTCATGCTTCTACGGCCGTTTTCATGTAGTTTGCGGCCATTTTCTACTGGCCAGAGTGAGAGCCTATAGCTGGCTGCCACGAATAGGCACGAAGATTCTATTGGCCAGCGTGAGAGCCAACATTTTCCTGACACGAAAGTTAACTAGCATGCTAGCATGCAAAATAAATCTATAGCTGCATTCGTCACAAGTGGAAAAAAATTAAATCTGCATGGCACTTTACTCCAATTGGCTCATTCGCTTGCTTAAACTCAACGTTGATTCTGATTCAGCAGAACTGGTTTGTTGTGTGAAAAAGTATTTGTTGTTAACATTCTTTTTTCATTCAGTTTTTCCAGTTACGAGTCCTTTTTTAAAGCTGATCGCTTTTTTGTTCGTTTTGTTTATTTTTTTTTTTTGTAACAGATTCAATGGTTAGTCTAGAGCTTAGAAAAAATTATCTGTGTGAGATAGGCAAGAAGTAAGGCATGTAGCAACATCAGCATGGCAAAGGGCACTTCTTTAAAAGCAAGGAGGGGCGAAAATATTTTAAGTCAAGTGATAGCGATTGCTGTATGAGTCGTACGATTTTTGAATCAAGCACGGGCAACGCCGGGCCATGCTGCTAGTTAGTTAATACCAGTTAGAAGCATAGCGCATCAAAGATCCCCCCTCTTCATTGTAGTCATTATTATAACTACAGCTGGAGTAAATGACTCATTTTTTTTACATGTTACTAAAATATTTTTACCTCAACACTTGACTAACTAGTTTATTAAATTCTAAAGACAGCAGTTTTTTGCATTCATCAAGATAACATTTGCATAAAGATACTATTTTATTTACCACGTAGTTTTAAAACAATGTTCTTAATAATATACATCATTTCAGGTTGTTTCCACTGACAAGACAAGCATATTTAATGGTTTCCTTGTTTGGCGAAGTCGATTGTCTTCCTCATAAAACCTTTCAGTTGTTTCTTGCATTTACTTGCTTATTCCTTAGCAATAATTTTGATTTCAGTTTTATAATTCTGTAATTTGATTCGTAAAATTTTATTCTCATCAATAGCTTTTCAGTATTGTTTTCTTCATTTGCGATTATGTCATTCTTACAACTTATGCAGATATTCATAGAATGAATATCAATGCTTATACGATTATAAATATTTCAAATATGCTGAACAAACTTCGGGACACATGGAAAAATCCCAAACAGCAATAATGTAAATTCTAATAAAATTTGATATTTTCGATTGAAATTCATATTCTTAACATAGTAAAAATCTTTCCATAAGATCATTGATATTCCGAATAAAATTAAAACACACACACACACGAACATATAAAACGCAGTAACACTCATCAAACTGATATAATCTCTTATAGATATATCTGTCTGATGATGGTTATTGCATGTAACAAAATAGACGGTTTTTAATAATATTATAATATATTTTCACTCTGCCGACTTTGCCATTGAGCACTTGGTATATTTTATTTTTTAAACTCAATCTGTTATTAATACTATATATATATATATATATATATATATATATATAGAGAGAGAGAGAGAGAGAGAGAGGGGGGGGATAAACAACACTGCCTGACGAGTACCTTTTTCGTTCCGATGATGGCTAAATGCGGAAACTACCAGAGGCACCATGCAATTTCTACGCCATTACCTATCTATCTATCTACCTATATATCTATCTCTCCCTCTCTCTCTCTCTCTCTCTCTCTACCTATATATCTATCTCTCTCTCTACCTATCTATCTATCTATCTATCTATCTCTCTACCTATCTATCTATCTACCTACCTACTACCTACCTATATATATATATATATATATATATATATATATATATATATATATAGATAGATAGATAGATAGATACTAGGTGTAACAGTATGGGATAATTGTCTATCCCCAAAAACGTTTAATATGCAAAAACCAAAACACACTAAATTAATTGAGTTTCTTTTTTCCATATTTTCAAAAAAGATGTTTAGACAACTTGACACGATTTGTTCTAACAGTCATTAGTTATTTAGCTCGAAAGAGAACAGGTTAAACTCATTTTGTGTCAGCCCCACTGTGTCTTCCAAACGGATCGATCGTGAGAGGAAAAAGTTCATTCAAGCCTTCAGTAATGGTACCGACATTCATCGTCTGGCTTGCATCTTCATTCAAGAACTATCAAGAGAACGGCGAATAAGTTTTAAAAAGAGAGAACTGTAGAGTAAACCTGGATGCACAGGTCAAATCAATAGAAGAGATTATCATTTCAACTTAGAGTTTAATATATTCAAAGTAGAGTCCGGTAGTGTTATAGAAACTCGCAAAGTTCCAGTAAGATATATTTAATTGTGTTTGTGTGTGTGCATGTGTGTGTGCGCGCGCTAGAAACGGTAGAACTTGATAATGATTATTCCTGTACGATTTAGCCATTACTCTCTTCTTTGCGTAATGGCCAAAGTGGCCTCTACACATATCTGCGTCGCATCTATGGCAGAAAATCATATTTTGTTATTACTTCATGTGGAAGATTGTCCGAACGTGTTCGCCTATTGAGTCTGTATTCTCACATTGCCTTTGCCGTATTTTTGTATGAAAGGAAATATATTTCATATATATTCTGTTGCCCTTTTGTTAAAAAATATTATTGGAAGCAGAAAGGCTGCAGTCGGTCAGTAGCTAAACAGATTTCCATAGTATCACGGACACTTGTTGCATTTTAATGACTGCAATGGCGCACAATATTTATTTATCCACAAGTAGGAGCTTATTCGAGAACTATGTCGGTTGTGCAATGAAAATTGACACTAATCACTCTAAAGTCTATCCATATCTGATAATACACTGTGACCGATTATTCCATGAGTATAAAATTCACCATGAGTTTAAAAATTTAGTATGTTTTGGTATTGAATTGTTTATAGTATTTCATATCCTCAAATATTACTGAAGTACTTTCTGAGATAAGTCGAATTTAGTGATTGTTCGAATTTCCTGAACTGACGATTTGTTAATACGGTATTAATCAGCGTAATTACCGTGTCCCACTTAATATACACCTATCATGTGGATTAGTTGGGACTGGTAGAACAACCAAACAGTTAATGCAAATATATGTACATAACTCATTTTCTGTCGGATTATAATATCCATTATTATTCAACATCGCCTCTAGGTGAGTAAACGTCAACCCTTTTATTGTTAGTAAACGTGATTTTAAACAATACACACGACATTATAATTCATTAAGACAATATTTTGTTACCGTCATAAAATGAATGAACAAATATATTTATATTTGGTTCTAAGTTTTAAGAATAAATATTGCGTGACCTCATAATGTTATTCGTATTTAAGTCTGGGCGAAATTTCACTTGAAGATATAATCGACATTCTTGAAGGCAGCAATGTTAATGTTAGTTTCGGAAACAACGCAAAAATATGTGCCTTATTTATTTAGAGGGCTTTAAAAACGTCCTTTGAGTAATAGTTACAGCCATATCACGCCGAAACACCTGATCTCGTTTCATTACTGAATCTAAGTACCGCTGAGGCTGGCCAGTATCGAGATGGTTGATTACATAGATTACCCAGTTTTTGTATGCGCAGTTGGGCAATAGCTAACGGCTCAGAATAGGAAATCGGTAAGGCGAATTGCAATTCCAGTTGAATTCGTTATATTCACTTACGTTCAAATACTTTTAAGGATAGGGATCAGGTCAAATCCTTCCATAGGTATGGCTTAAATATTCGGACTTATATCAATAAATCATTATCTCCAAAAATCCTTATAATTCAAAAAAATATTTTCTGGCTTTAAATAACCTGCAAAAGTTTGATAAACCTTAAGAAAAAAGAGAAATCAACCTTTTTAAAAAAAAATATTTTTGTCTTCGAAATGGCAATTTCATTGTAAAGTTATAATTAGAAAGAATTCTTTGATTTACGGTTACAAGCTAGAGATTAATCAAATATCACATCTGATGGGAACTCCGAATTCGAGAAAGGAGTATCCAGTGTGGTTTAATAGGATAAAATATATATTTTTTTACAATGTGATGCGGAACATGCATCTCGAATTTGTTCCTCCCTACAGAAGGTGCATAAGCAAATATATTTGGATATACTAATGATACCCTGTAAGGAACACTGTCCACAGAAGTGACTTGACCTGTCTAATTTTGCGCCAAATTTTATATAAAACATATCGTTTTTTCTCCGATTCACATTTTCAAACTCTCATGTTCTTTGTGACCATTTGCTTTCTTTTTCTGATTTAGGTCTTTACTAGGAATTTGTTTTTTCCCAGTCTTTTCAGGATAAATGTATCAGTACGCCCAATTATATATATATATATATATATATATATATATATATATATATATATATATATATATATATATATATTTGCACGGATATTTTTATGAAATCGACCAAGAAATACAGAAAAGCATATTCAGATCTACAGATATTCAAATTGGAAATTTCCCAGGAGTATAAATGGACAAAATTCATGCTGCTCTCATATTCATATCCTACGTCCAAGGCCCAGTGGTAAATATAAGGGACAGATGGTGGATTAAGTTGGTTACTGACATTCATTTAGCGATCGACACTCATAACACTAAGCAGTTATACAATCTCCTAAAACAGATATTCGAATCGGCAAAATTAACTGTAGCTCATTTGATTATAAAGATGAATATACAAAAAAACAATAAAGTTCGTGATATCTATTGAAAATGGAGAAAGCAATTTCTCTGTAGGATCGAACAATGAACCGGGCGTATCTGTGTAATATACGCTTTTTAGCAGATCCATTGCTGAATTTTTAGACGACCCTTAAAATGTGTGGTGCCAGTGTCACTGAACGCTTTAAAGGTCATGCGTCATGCTCGCTTCTACTAGCAGAGAATAATTACAGACAGATAGAAAAATACGATCTAGCAATTATATTTCTATGAAGATAGTTCTTAATATTTATTTATGGAAGAATTTTTAGGTTGCAAACGCACCACAGGCCGCTATTAAAATATATATGGTTCAAAGAAAGGAATACCTACGTATACAGTTAGTGGACTACGACGTGGGTTACCATCTTATTAAACTATCATTTTACGACGGAGTACCAAGCATCTAAATGATTAGAATATGCAGATGGATTACAAAATTAATAACTAAAACCATTTGAGGACTCAGTCTTTGTAGCACTACAAAGGGAAATAGAAATTAAAAAAATCTGCAACATAGTAAAAGAGTTACCAATTACCCTGGAAGAAATAAAAGAATAAGGCGTAAAAATGATGTCTTTATTGCGAAAAAAATAAAAAATAAATTGATTGAAAGAAAGAAATCCACACTTAAACGCTTACTCACTATGTAACGGTGTAGTAATGTTTGGACAAAGTGTTATAATACCTAATGTTTCAGAAGCGAATATCGAATGATTTTAATAGTGGCCATCCTGGTATTTCGACAATTAAATCTCTGAGAATTTTCGCATATTGGTACAGAATGGAACAAGATATTGTAAAATTAGCGAAAGGTTGCAGAGATTGTGCTCGGAAATCAAAACCCCATGTCGCAAAGATAGAACACGCCATGGTGAAGAGTGCATATAAAATTTGCAGGTCCTATGAATGGATTACATTATCTTTTGGTAGTTGAGAGTTTCGCTAAATAGCCGGAAATTTATCAGTGCAAAAAACCAACATCTTCATTGAGAGTTAATGTCTTGCATTAACTGTTTGCAAGACATGGCTTATCAGATACCATAGTCTCTGATAACGGAGCGCAATCTCCGAGTAAAGAACTCAAAGAGTTTTGTAAGATGTTCTCCATTGATTATATTACGACCCCACCGTATCACCCATGGTAGAACGGACAAACGGAACAGTTTCTGGGAACGCTCAAAAGAGCGTTGAAGAAAGCAAGTCTTAAGAACGTAAATGAAGAAGCGCTTCAAAATTTTCTGAGCGTGTAACATCTAAACCCAATACACCATCAGGCATGTCAACGACGGATTTAATGTTTACTAGAAAAGTAAATTCCGTGTTCGACAAGTTATTACCAAGTCAGAAAACACGAACTGATAAAAAAAAAACAAAAAAAAAAACGACACCTAAACTTTCAAGATCAGCGACAAAGTGTTCTTTAGAGCATGTCAGGATTGCAAAGCCGGCATAATATCAACAAGAATCGAGAAGTTGATTTACATGGTGAAATAGAAAAAAGATTTGAACATAAAATGCACTATGATTAGCTGAAGAATATTCATCAATGAAAGTCCTGAAACAGTGGAGAACTGATAAAATGCTATATGATGTGCTCGATGTTTTAGCAGCACAACAAGTTGTGGAACCTACAAGGACAATTTCCAGAAAAAGAAAGCGGACTGAAGAAGTGGATCCGAGACGGAAACCCAAAAAAGTCAAGTCTGTTGGACAATTCTACGGAAAAAGTGGGAGATAATAATACTAATAAAAAAAATAAAGTATTCTTTAAAATATTAGTCTCAAATGGGGGGGGTGGAGTTAATCGTACGCCCTGCTGACTATATAAACTAAACCATAACTATATATGTAGAGATCAAAGTTAGAGGTAAGAAAAAAAGAAGCCGTTTGCAGTCAGTCTAAGAATATGTAATACTGGAGTCAAGGCAAGTTGCCGAAATATTTCTTATATCATTAAACTCTAAGAAGAGTTTTATGGCATCTTTGCTGTGTGAGATTTAGATGAAGATTTTTATATTATTTCCCGAATATTTTGCTTCTATTATTTTATATTACCTAAATAAATATTTTAATAGTACTCCAGTGCGGTTTAAGTCATAAACGAGATAGAGTGAATATATTTATCGTCGAACAACGACAACGATTTAGGGGAGGATTTCAAGATCTATAATAAATTCTTTTATGATCTAAGGCATTAGATATCAGGAACAAATTTATTGTAAAAAATGTTTTTCTTTTCTGATCATTATCAATTTTTAATCATTTAAACGAGATATGACGAAAGCCAGCAGTTGTATAAGTGATAATTTAAAGGTGAATATGCTGTTAAAAAGCGGTATCTCGGATCCTTTTATATTTACGATCTTTTTTACAATGAAATAGTTAAAAAAGAACCAGTGAATAAACTTATATCAAAGCTTAATTGTCTTAACTGTGACTACTCGTCTACTGACGCATATTACAGGGTGCTTTTTATACCTCTAATATATTAAGGGGAGATAACTGATGATTTATCAGTGCAGTTTGAATGTTTAGTCGGTTGGCGTGGAAATTTGATGTCACAATGCAAGTAATCTGTTCAAACTTTACCGTTATGAACCAAGGGACAAAGTCATATATATTCATTATCTTCTATATACTGGAGACCGAAACATACTAGTTGCATATTGTTAGGGGAGGGTATATGAAGTTGGTGGGGGTCAGATTTTGTGTAATCATTTCAAGAACAACTATCATGTTTCAGTTAGCTACAGTTGTATTTGAAGCTTAAAACCTGTCTTGAAAATAAGCTTTAGATAACGTACCCATGTATTTTGAGTACTTTATGTCATCGTAACACAGTGGATGATATTAATAGCTGATATCAGATATCTAATGTATCTTTAAGTCACGTAACGCTCAAGTTTTATCGCATCGAATCTTTTCATTTATAAAAAAAAGTGCTAGCAGTCACCAAAATCAGAGTTTTTGGCTCTAAAGTTTTGTGCATTGAGTAGCTTCCCTATCGTAGAGACATGAGGAAGTTAGTGGATTCCTGCAACGTCCTGTATTTCACAAGAACGACTTATGTTGTCTCAAAATATAGTAAGATTAACCATAAACATCGAATAATTTTGGCTTATGATCTATGTAACAGCAGAAAGGTATGAATCCACATCATCTCTCTCATCTATGGGTCAATATATATGCCTTGTATGAGTAAATCATTATCTCCGAAAGATTCTTACAGTCGGGTAATATTTTCTGGATTTGCTTTCTAAATCGCGTAATAACTGCGTTCTTTGTTCGGCGTTAACGATCTGTTCATTTACACACACACACACACACACACACATATATATATATATATATATATATATATATATATATATATATATATATATATATATATATATATATGATGTCTAACAAAACATATCTGGACGAATGCGATAAAAATACTACAATACATATCAATTCGGCATTTAATCTACATCGAGTTAATTACCTTCTAAAGCCACTTCCTTTAAACAACGTCGTTTCCATTGATGATGGCATTCCTGAAACTCTTTTTTGGAATATCGAGCAGCGGCATTTTCTTATTCCCTTCGATGTTTTGAAAACTTGGTCTTTGAAAAGTGATTTGATTTTTACAAAGAGGAAAGTGTCAAAAGGTGGTCAGATCTAGAAAATATGGTGGTTGCCGAATATCACGAATGTTATTTTTAGACAAAGCTGCTGCCCAAGATGGAACCTTTGCTTCCAAGCACTGGCATAACAAGTGAATTAAGCGAGAACGTTATAATTTGGTGAGCCTGCGCGACAGCGTTCAGGGTCAGTACGTGCCAAGCGACTTCTCTCTACATGTTTTAAGTCCATTGCCATGGAAACAGTACCGGTTCTTTTTCATCAGGCCTACTCCATATGATAGAGAGCATGCAGTTATGAGCATGAACATGTTTATATTATTAATGAAATTAAAAAAAATATTTCGCTCTACCATATCTATCTAGAAACAACTAAATCTACAGTAGATTGGAAATTTAAATTTTAGAATACCCCTGCATCAAGAATAAGTTATTTGTTTTTATAAAAGGTAATTATAACCAATAATTTTCTTTTAAAATCTATTATCCATTTCTACTTATTTTCTCTTACATTGATTCATATAAACTGTAGTATTACTTCCTGAAAGATAAGGAGCGATATTTATAATTTTAAATGCAATGGTCTACGCATATTAAACTCTATTTTTCTCTATTCAAAACCAACGTTTGAGCAATGATCAAAAATTAATATTTCCAGACAGATATCAACTCCTAAAAGATTTAGATTCAAATATAAGTCCATCAGAAATATAACCAAATCGCCACTGTTTATATATGGTTCATTATGTACACAGATTATTGTCACATGTGTTAAGTCTGCTACATTTAAAATGCTGTTTCTCGAGGAACAGCAACTGTGTCGCTTTCACATTTCCCGGAAGGATTGCGTACTTTCTTATTGTTTTTTTCCGAAGATAAACCATGAATGAAATATATCTGATGATTTCCCTGGATGCAGCCGTATCCAATTTCAAAATATTTACTGAAACTTCTGTCCAGCTCTCTATGTGAATTTTCAAGTTCAAGGATGTTATCGTTAATTCCGAACATGATACGAGACGGAAACTAATATTCCTGCTTTTCGGTATTATTAATTTTTATATCTTCACGATTGCAAGTAATAAAAACTTTTGGAAGATTATTCATGCTTGTCCATTTAAGCTATTGTAGGAAAATTGGAAAATATAAAGAAACTGCAATAAAGTTGATGTTATATATTTTCTAAATTTTTACGAGCGGAAACACACAAAAAGCCAATGAAAATAATGGGGACAATTCATGGGAAAACAACTTGGCTTTTTCAGCTAAGAACCGGCATGCTGCAAACATGAGTCGAACCACACCCAATTCCGCAGTATTCCTCTTTGAAGGAAGATATTCTACGTGACAATAATTTCTAAAGAACCCTTTCTTTGTGGAATTGTCCTTCGAGTGACTAATTCCTTGAAAGGTACAATTTTAAAATTTTCTGGTCAAAGGTCAATCGTTATCTATGATTCTTCCATTTCCCACAAAATCTTGACGTCTCATCCTATCATTCAGAAACACATCGAGTGAATCATGAGCATTGTATTGGTTGAACATTAGTAAATAAAATAAATAAATGTAGTTAATCTTCGTTTTGTTCGATTAATTCTCCATATCTTACATTTGTTGACTGGCATTCAGTTGATAGAACAGAAATCGCATTGTCCAATTGTGGCACCTTGCATTATTAGAAATATTCATAGAAATATGATTTAATTTTTTCTTACTCGGTTTACTAAACAGGTTGTTGATTTTTTTTTAAAACGGAAAATAATTGAGTTGAAAATAATTCACTAAGATTGTACTTAGACGATCCTAAGGGAAGAAGAGGAAAGAAAAGAAAAAGAGAAGAAAGAGGAAGAAAAAAAAAAAAAAAGAAAGAGAGTTGGATGATGCATGACCCAGTCAATGGTGGAGATAGGAGTCAGAAAGATATCTTGGCCTGCGTGTGGCCGAATTTTTAAAGACAATTGGAAGAATAGAATTAGAAATAATAAGAAGAAAGAAAGGAAAAGACATGATATCAAAACGGGCCGCTTGATGAAAACCAGATATCGGTCAAATCATCTGACCTACTTTTGCGTAGAAAGACTCATTATCAATTTGGAGTAAAGGGAAATTTTAAGAACAATGAGAACGAAATCTTAATCAGAGAAAAAGTGTTTTTTGGGTTGAGGGGAGTGACCGGTGGAACTATATACAGATCCTGACCTATTAAGAATTGGAAACCTACGATAATAAAGTGGGAACATTTTCAATGTAGATAATTAAGATTTTCTGACTGTCGGGTCTGACAAAGACGGGAGGTGAAGGGACGATTGTCTCAGTTCACAGATAGCGCCAATATTCTTCCCTGAAGTCACATCTAATTAGCGGCGGGCTGTTTGACAGAGCCCAGGTGAGAGAAAGCCAAGATTGTCATTTTTCGTACGTGCAGAAAGGGCAAAATTGGATTTTGTTTTTTAAAAACAAGAACGATGTAACCACGCCCGAAAGGAGGAGAAAGGATGCTCGATCAATAACAATTGGTCGGAAACGGTCACGTGATCTGCAGAAAAGAAGAGAAAGAAATGCCCGATCAGGAACCATTGGTCGAAAAACGGTCACCTGACATACGAGAGACTAAGAGAGATGGGTGTGCAGCTCCCACCAAAGGCACTGTGAGGAAGTAGGGGTGAAAACAATAGCGATAATGGGAAGTCAAAAAATAATGCGACTTTTGGAATTATCGAGAAACCCCTGACGCCGACAGACCCACCCCGGTTTGCTGCGGCGTCAATAAAAGCAGGGCCCCAATCGACAAAAGGCAGTTCAGCCCCGGACGGCAGCGAGAAGAGATCACC
>CAHIKZ030000837.1:237500-257500 GCA_903632075.3 Acanthosepion pharaonis | reverse complement strand
TAAATAAAGTGTTCAGTCCGACATTCCAACCACCTGAAGAAGGCCGAAGCGTACAGCAGCCGAAATGTTGTGATAAATATGGTAACAAAGAAGAAGAAAATAGTCTGGATAATGTAAGTAGGTCATATTTAACTATATATTTTTGAAAACACACACACACACATACACACACACACACACATATATATATATATATATATATATATATATATATATATATATATATAATGTGTGTGTGTGTGTGTGAATAACAAAAATGAAACCCAAATTACCCCATTCAGAAGGCCATTGCGTCCCCGGGAGATTTTACCTGACACTTGTCAATGCAAATACATTTGTTAAAGAAATGAATGCTAACGTTTTTTTTTTGTCTTATTTTTTGTTGTTTTTATTTTATTTTTTATTTTTTCAAGAAATTTGAATAATATAAGTTATGGAAGGAAGGTAAGTAAAAAAGGAGGCGGAAAAAGAAGAGGAACAGACAACATATGAAGTAAATGTGATTTATAGAGAGATAGAGAGTCAAAGATACTAAGTCGGTTAGTGTACGAGTGACCGGAACAGGCCTCGACAGAAAAAAAAAAAATGGTTAGAGATGAACAATGAGCTAAATTTAACATTAACTCTTTTACAAATGGGCAAATAATTTAGCCCCCACCCCCCCAAAAAAAACCCTCTTGTGGATCAGTTTTAATAATTTACATGAATAGGATGTATTTGGATTATCTACCCACGGATATATATATATATATATATATATATATATATATATATATATATATATATATATATATATATATATATGTGTGTGTGTGTGTGAGCGCGTGTGTGCACTTATTTGATTTTAATCTGTTTTATTTATTGTTCTAATATTCGGTGGATGAAAGTCATCAGGTATGTTGCTATTTATTTATCTTCTTAATATCTAACATTAGTGTTTATACTTTTGCGTCAT
Source organism: Acanthosepion pharaonis (assembly GCA_903632075.3). Lineage (NCBI taxonomy): Eukaryota > Metazoa > Mollusca > Cephalopoda > Sepiida > Sepiidae > Acanthosepion > Acanthosepion pharaonis. Next base: position 256,545 of record CAHIKZ030000837.1, on the reverse strand, counting down.
AACGTGGTTATAAGTAGCTTAGTAGATACTGTTTGTATTTAAAAATTATCTCGGGCCTTTCGATTACGAATTTATTTATCTGGAAAGATAATTATTGCTATTTACTCTTGTGGAGAAATATTATTTCTTTCTAGAAAATACAAAATCTTTATATTTTTATTTCCCATGATATTTTAATTTACATTTTTTTCGTACGTTTATCTGAATACGTCTTAACTATTGTATTTATATTGTTCCTTGTTGGATAATATGTTTTTTTTAGAAGTTACTAATACAGATTCTTCTATTTCCCTTTCTATATAACCATCTGCTTTTTCATTTTGCTTTACAATGGCACGAGATAATAAGTGCATAATTAAAATAAAAGTAAATTGAAATGAATTAAAATCTTAAAACCATACCTAATATCTCGATCTATAAAAGACAGAATGTGTGTGTTTGTGTTTGTGTGTGTAACGAATGCATGGCCGCGATTTTCGACGGATTTGCACCAACATTTACATGCACATGCTCCAAGTTAGCGGGAGGGCCAAAACCGACTTTGCATTTCCCAACTCCCATCTATAGTGGCAATAATCGATTTTTTCATGCTTCTACGTCAGTTTTCATGTAGTTTGCGGCCATTTTCTACTGGCCAGAGTGAGAGACAATAGCTGGCTTCCGCGAATAGGCAGGAAGACTGACACAAGTGTTAACTAGCATGCAAAAAAAATTCCATAGCTGAATTCGTCACAAGTGGGAAAAATTTAAATCTGCATGGCACTTTACTCCAATTGTCTCATTCGCTTGCTTAATCTCAACGTTGATTCTGATTCCGCAGAACTGAGTTAGGTGTGAAAAAGTATTTGTTGTTAACATTCTTTTTTCGTTCGGTTTTTCCAGTCATTTTTTAAAGCTGATCGTTTTGTGTTCATTTTGTTTAGTTCTTTTTTCGTAACAGATTTAATGTTTAGTATAGAACTTAGAAAAAATTCGCAGTGTGAGATAGGCAAGAAGTAAGGCATGTAGCAACATCAGCATGACAAAGGACACTCCTTTAAAGGCAAGGAAGGGCAAAATATGTTAAGTCAAGTGATTGCTGTATGAGTCGTACGATTTTGAATCAAGCACGGCCAACGCCGGGCCATGCTGCTAGTAAAACAAAAAAATGATTCCTATCTCATCACATCCATGGCATTAACCAAAATGTTTTCAGTATTGTCTTACTAAACAAAAGATCACGTTTACAACGCACTTGGAATCGTGGTACCAAGTTAGGTTTCTTTTTATGTTTTGCAGTTTATGAACGCATTTATTGTAAAGGTGGCCTTTGCAATCAACGAGTCAAAATCTTATGCTCTTTTATGCTAATGAACAACAGTTGTTTCTTAAAAATGTTTTTTAAACGGACAATTTGAAAAGCTATTCGTAATAATTTCTTCGAATAATTTTGATGTTAAGAATTATTTTAACCATTAACATATTTCCTGTAAGGCTCCATACAGTTATATCTACTGCTACATTATATTGTAAAAATCTGAATTATATTTTGCAAAAGTCATATCTTTTCATATAAAATTGTCATTTGAAAACATTTTTCATTAATTCAATAAGCGTTAATAATGTTTTAATTTCGACACTCCGAGGCGTAATTTGTTTCCTCTGTTTAATTATTTAATTCAATTCATAGAACTAATAATTTCAACAAAATGAGATTCCCTCCGCGGGTTAAATGCCCATATTCCTTGGTCTCCTACGTTTTATAAAAGAAAATACGAAGAATATGAAATATAATGATAAACAAAATCATTATTTACACTCTTCTAAGTGCAAATATGAAATTCGCTTGCAAGTTAATGAGATGGTAAATTATGAATGGATGGACATATTTATGGCTTCCCCATAAGGGAAATAGAAGATAGGCTTGAAGAAAAAAAAATATTGCAAGAGGTGGGGGTATATAGATAGATAGATAGATAGATAGGTAGGTATATGGGTGGGTAGGTAGATAGGCAAAGAAGACGATGGATATGGAAAATAATATAAATGAACATAAGATAGATAGAAAAACAAGACATAGTTACATAGAGGACGAAAAGATAGGTTGATAGACAGGATATATATATATATATATATATATATATATATATATATATATATATATATATATATAACAAAAAGTTATATAGGTATATTTATATATATATATATATTAATATGATCTATGTATATATATATATATATATATATATATATATATATATATATATATATATATATATGTATATATATATATATATATATATATATATATATATATATATATATATATATATATATATATATATATATATATATATATATATATATGTATATATATGTATATATATATATATATATATATATATATATATATATATATATATATATATGTGTATATATATATATATATATATATATATATATATATATATATATATGTGTGTGTATATATATATATATATATATATATATATATATATATGTATATATATGTGTGTATATATATATATATATATATATATATATATATATATATATATATATATATGTATATATATATATATATATATATATATATATATATATATATATATATATATATATATATATATATATATATATATATATATATATATATATATATATATATATATATATATATATATATATATATATATATATATATATATATATATATATATATATATATATATATATATGTAATTATTTATTCGAAAATTATAACATAAATATATTATAAAATCACTGCAAAAATAGCCATTTTGTTTCAACACTTCTGGTCTCTTATTAAGTGATGGTGTTGAATGATAAAAGGTGTTTAAAAGTTTCAAATCAATCAAACGTCCCTCGGAGAAACTCTTACATAGGAGAAACTCTTACATAAGCTGCAATGACCAATCAAAATACAAGTATATGAGAATTCAAAAAACTTGACAACGAACTTTGGTTATAATAATTAATTAATGTTTTAATGTTAGGTTTAGAGTAAAATAGAATTCATTTTAACTAATTAATATTTAATTCTATTATAAATTTATTTTAATTTTAATCTGTATTAAGTTTTAAAAAAATTATAAAATTATTTAAAGAAGAAACTGAGAAAAAAATAAATATGTTTTGTTATTTATTTTGCTTTTATTGAAAGGCGAAATTTAAGTTGGAATAAATGTTACAGTCTGATGTTGCTCTGAGCTCCGTTACAACTTAGATACATTTGAAGTAAGGATACGGGCAGGGGAGGGTGAAATCTTTCAAAAGTCAATACATACACAATCAGATTATAATACACAAACACGTAGACCTATTTAGATATATAAGCACGCAAAAAAAGTGACGAAACAGGAAATAGGTGTACAGGACCATAAAAAAACGCCGACAACATATACATACAATGAAAGGCATATATAAGCGATTATACACACATACATTGATAAAGACACGCACATATAACCACCAAGAAATATTCAAATTTGAAAGCGTTGGTAAACTAATTCTAACATACTATGAAAATATAACTTTTACGTGCAAAGATATATAGATAAAATGGCTGAATAGAGAAAATCTAATGTGGGGTAGTATAGAAAACAAATATTCCTCAATGAGCAACACAAGGAAAAAGGACACTAAAATATACAGAAATGGATAGAAAAATAAATATATACCCATACACAAAGAAGAAAAAAAACAAATACAAGTGTCCAGGCAAAATGTAACACTTAGAAATAACACGATCTAATATATAAATAAGAAAATTACTAAATACACAAATATATATAAATATCACATATATACTTATATACGCATTAGTACACATGCACGATTACAAATATATAACAATGTATGGAAGAAAATAAAAAATACATTGAGCACTCATTTAAGAATAGTATTTTTTGGCTATTGGAATTTATTCCGTATACACCAATCCTATAATCTACAAATGTATATATATATATATATATATATATATATATATATGTGTGTGTGTGTGTGTATGTATGCATGCATGTGTGTGTGTGTAAACAAAATTACATATATGTATAATCAAGCAAAGATTAATATAAACATATAGTTAAACAAAAATACATGTGTGTGTATGCGTGTGTTATGCTGAAATATAATATAGTTGTTAACAGATTTAAATTAGTAGATAATAACGCACATAACTCTCATATCTATATATCTATATTGGTAAATTGAAATAGTCAGTCCTTCAGGAGATTAATGGGCACAGCGACAAAATATTTTGCATATGAGGATTGTAGATATTGCATATGCACAAAAATGTATTGATAGTACATTGATAAGTGTAATTTGCTGCTCTTATCTGATAAATGGTTATCCACATATTTTAATGGATTTTTATTGCGTGAATACACATAAGGGTTAAATGTTTCTCCAAGAATGTATGACATAATAACAGTTGTTAAATTTTATTCATCCCTCCATTTGGCTTCTTTCTTTTCGTGTGCCATGCCCTTTCAGGACGTTGGCGATCATAGCTCTCCACTTCTTTCCATTCCTTGCAGCTCTCAACAAATTCCCCCACTCTGCTTCCTCACCAAGACCACGCTGAATTACACTCGCTTAAGCCGCCAGGTATGTCACGTGTTGTTTTCTCTTGTCTCTCTTTCCCTCTATTCGACTCGTGAGTATCAGATTCTCCAGGCACTCTTTCCTCATGTGTCCCAGAAACTTCAGCTGTCTCTTCCTGATGTTACTTATAAGCCTCCTCTTGTTTCCAACCTCTCGTTGCTCACACGCTCAGTCCATGATATCCTTAGCATCCTTCTGTAGAACCACATCTCCGTCACCTCGAGTCTCTTCTTCATCTTTGAGGAAATCGTCCAACATTCGCTGACGTAAAGAAGGACAGAATCCCCTATGGTACAATTCTAAAACGCAACGCGATTTTTTGAGATCATGATTTGCCACAGATCGGAATAACGTAGTTGAATATGTGTTATAGCTTTGTGTAATGGGAAGGAAACACAACGCCTACCTCGACGTGTCTACGCATGACTATCTCGAAAAGTCACATATACGAACATAAGAAAAACTGAATAAAAATCTTATTGCAGTACCTTTTCAGTCGTTTTTAATTAAACTTGCAGAATGGAGGGATTCCTGCCCAAATACAAACATACATACACACACACACATACACACGTGTGTGCGTGTGTAAGGTATGCAATACTTATGGGTAAATTTGCTCATTATCAGTGTTAGAGTATAAGTAAATACAAAAGTGGACACTTAAGTTAACATCAAACTTTGGCGATCGGTTTTATGCTTTGAATACAACCTTCAGGTCGTATTATAAGCAATAATTACTGATGTTAAAACAATATACTGCAAAACTGAAGATTGATTTAAACAATGAAACAGACTGTCAACAACTATAGGAAGAGGTTTTAGTTATTGGCTGTATTTATGTAATCCTTAAATGAAAAAAAAAACATCAGTTCTATTTTTAAAACAGATTTATATAAAGTTATAAAGCAAAAATAATCTGAAAATAATATTGTTGATAGTTGCTGATCTCATACAAAATAAGTATCCGGTATTAAATGAACTCCCTAGAAAACAGTATGATGTATTATGTCAATTCGGCAGTCGATTTCTGAAGATTTAATTCGAGCACTTGATGGTAGACAGTACCAATTTTCTATCAATAAAGCGAACTCGTTATTAAAAGCCTTCCTGTCCTATAATGGATTTAAGCATTTTATACGATCACCCATTGTTAGTCAAAATTAAACTAAAACGAAAAAAATATTTTGCTGAAATACAATAAACTAATTGGGCAAGTGGAATTTTGCGAAGGAAATTAGAATTTTTTAATTTCAGGGTTTCAAAGATTTGAGAGATTTTGCCTTCGATAACATCAGTTGTAACTTCTATCAAATACACAGATAATAATTTATAGTAAGCTTGTTATCAAACAAATTTATTTCTTCTAAAAATAGAGAAGGTCTACACTAAAATGATATTGTAGTCGTATATTTATATCGTAAGGTGGGAACTTCTTTCTACTTTGAGCGAATGAAACAATTAGGTCTTAGCGAAGGCCATAATTCTTCAAAACCTTGTGAAGAGACGATACAGAAGCACAAAACAAACGTACCAAACAGCAGAAACCAGATCACTTCAACGACTTTCAACAGTTGCTACAACTAAAATGGATGACACATAAAGCGAATGTTGAATAACACTAGGAAGACATTGAGTATAGAAACAGTTATATGAATCCCTGGCCGCGATAATTCAACATTACTGAAAGCTAGCTTTAAGAGAAAGATTTTACAGATTTCAAAACGATTTCTTCCTCATATAGTAACAGTTTACCTTAGCTTTGCATCTTAATATATTTTGTCTGTATTTCTGAGATGAATTATTGTAAATATTTACACTATTGTTTTACATTGTTCGGACTGTTGTCTTCAACTTTATGTTCATGACGTTGTACGTTCCGGCATTTTTCAGATTATATAGTTTATTTAGTCCGACGGGTAGATTGTTATCGTTCCGCGTACCATGCATGTTCTGGGTATCTGTTTCAGTTATTTCACTGTAGGAATTCAACTCTCCAATTTTAGTTCAAATCTGCTGTGGCCAGGTCTTGAAATCACGACTCACTGGATTATATCAACCAACGATTTTATCCACTGGGCTATGAGTCCTTGGAGCGTTGAGTTACTAAAGGGAAGCAACTGAAATTGAGATATCCAGAAAAGTAATGGAACGAGATGAATGTACTCTAGTGGACTAAATATAGGTTCGGGTCGAAATTCCAGTTTATATCACCTGATGAATGCCGGGACGTACAACAGCCGAAACATCCTGAACATGAAGAAATTGAAGAGGACAATTGTCCGAACAAAGGAAATCGTCTAAATATTTGCTATATTTGTTTATTACCGACTTTGTCGCAAAAGATTTTCTTGGGTTGTCGGTGAATCCCTACCCACGAGTTCAATATTTTATTTATCCATTTAGATTTATGGGTAATTTGGTGTACATTTCTATGACTATAAATTTTTTTAAAAAATTATATCTAGGTAACGTTCACGATAAAGTATTTTTATTACAAACTATTATTTTCCGCAGAAGTTTCGTTTACCAGATTAATATAGATATTTTTCTAATCATTCTAGAAACCTTAATATTTTTTTTTATTGTCACCGGTATTTAATGATTATTTTCTCTTAAGGGTTGTGTTATTTTGTCTTTCTTTGAAAAAAATATTTACAACAATATATATATATATATATATATATATATATATATATATATATATATATAACATTCTTTTCAAACCTGAATTGGCGTATATAATAAATGATAAATTATATCACATACATGATTTTCGTCAAAAAGATTAACCGTTTTCTTTCCGAAGATTTATCTCTAAAAGAATTATTGAACAATGAAATATCATATTTTTTCAACATAATAATGTATAAAATTATTTTTATTCAAAGTGTTGCTGTGTCAACTCATTTCTGTGAGAGGAATTCCAATGAATCTGCATCTGCGTAAACATCTTGCTATGTATTTGATTCATGCCGTTAGACATTGTGCAGGAAATACATTTTTTATCTACTATTCTGAGACAAGAAATTATGAATTAAAAACGAACATGTTAAATGCATAACTTTATATAATAAATACAAATAGATTAAGTAAAATTGGGAGGAAGAAAGATGAGAAAATAAAGTTCAATCTAAAATGATTAATCAAAAAGTACAACCAAAGCAAGCAACATAAAAAATTGACTTATCACTCCTCATTTTACGGAGCTCACTCGAGGATAGAGCATAAATATGTAAAAAAAAAAAAATGACTAAATAAAGGAACACAAAGTGTATACTGAATATGCCGATTCCGCGACATTATTCATAATTTTCTTAGAACCTCTGCGTATGTTTATTGCATATGTATGTTTAAGGTATATGTGTTTTTTAATAGATTACAGGATATCTACCAACCGCCCCATGCGGTCAGATGTGGTACAAGGCCGAATATAATGTGGGGTATCCGAGGCCGTAGGCTCGGCCAATACTTTCCCGTAGACCCCGTATAAAACTAGGTCGGGTAGATGTTTCCAGAGATGAGTCTGCCCTTCGACATAGCCTTGTCTAGGGGTCTTCTCTGACGGTGGCAGAGAGTTTGACCAGCACAGCTGGAGACGAATTTCCAACTGCGGGATATCTACCAACCGCTCTACGTGGTCAGATGTGGCACATGACCGAATTTAATGTGGTGTGACCGAGCCCGTAGAATCAACCAAAAATTGCCCCTAGACCCGGTATAAAACGGGGTTGGGTAGCTTTTTTTCAGAGACGAGACTCTGCCCTTCGATATAGCCTTCTCTGGGGACCCTTTCTGCCCGGATGCAGTGAGTTTGACCAGCACAGCTGGAAAAGAATCCCCAACTGCAGTCGTGTTTTTAATAGATTACAGTTTATAATTTATTTATGTTTAACGTATATAGCATATGAGATTTTAGATTAGCGTCGTATCAACCTCTGTAGGTTATTTAACGCCAAAATATTTAAATGTCGCTCAAAACTTTATATTTATTTTAATAGTTTTAGTGATATGTCTTATTAATTCATCCATACAAGGTGGGGAGAAGTGGATTCATACATTTCCCAAATGTATTTGTGTGCGTGTGAATATAGCGAAGCCAGCTGGAGCTGGAACTCAGCTCTCCGAATCTGACAGCCCATGGTATTCCAAGGTGGTCACCAATCTAGCTATTGACCAGCTTCGAATTTGTTTAACTCCGGTAATCTTACGTTGACGACTGTTTTAAAATCATGTGCCTGTATGCCACGTACATAATATATTTGTAAATGGAAGAGTAATAACTGAATTAATAGTAATTGTTCTAGCGAGACAGTCTCATTACACCTCACCGAGGTGCCAAAGGCTTATCCAAAGTGTGGTTCAACTTTTTACAGACTAATCCTGTCATGTTACAGATTTACCTGGATCAGCTTTGATATTTCAATATCAGATACACGTTAGTAGGCTGAAAATTTCATAGTCAAACTATGATGGAGTGAGGTTAGAGTCCTGAAATATTACATGAGACAATTTCAATACTTTTTTTTTCTGTGAATAACTCTATTGTTTCTTTCCAGGTGAACAGATATCTGACTTTTCAAAAAGGACTTCAAATGTAACGTGTAAGGACTTCTGACAACTGTTTAAAAAAGTAGATTTCTGATCATATCACTGGAAAATCAGACATTGATTGAAACAGATTCAGCTGTTTCATTGAACGTTTCCTAAACAAGGATGAATGTTGGGTTCATCATTTTAAGCGAAAGAGACAATACACCGTGGAAAAAAACTCTGTCCTCACCTGCTTCAAATCAGTCTGAGGTCCTTTTATCTGCAGCGATGGAGATAGCCTCACATTTGTGGAGATGAAAAAGGCATTGATTGCGTTTGCTGATGAAAGGGGTTTGCTAAATAAGGACGATGCTCCAGCTCAAAAATCAATGGTATCAGTGTCTGCTGTGCGGGGTTATGGCTTTGAGCTTGTTGATCACTCTTCCTTTTCTCCTGACTTGCCATGAAAAATTATTTCTATGTTCCGTTCACTTCCAGGGCGTTGGCGATCATTGCGCTTCCTTTTCAGCTCTCAAAAAGTTCCTTCCCCCTGAGACATCCCCCAGACCACGTTCTGTCAACCACTTGCTTAAGGCCGCTAGGTATGTTATGCGTTGTTTTCCCTTGTCTCTTTTTCCCTCTGCTCGCCCCGTGTCTACCAGATTCTTCAGGCTATCCTTCCTTATTATGCGTACCAGAAACTTCAGTTGCCTCTTCCTGATGTTAAGTAAAAGGCTCCTTATGGTTTGCATCCTTTCTAAGACCTCATCGTTGTTCACATGTTCGGTCCATGATATCGTCAGTGTCCGTCTCGACTTCATATTTGAGGAAATCGTCCAACAATAGCTGCCGTAAAGAAAGGCAGATGTCACGTAGAATTTCAGTATACTTTTCTTTGTTACCAAAGAAATCCTTTTGTCTAGCAATACTCTGCCCAACATTTGTAATATGTCCTTCGGCATCCAAATACGTCTACGTATCTCAGAGTCGTATTTACCGTCCTCTGTCAGAAGGCTTCCCAGATATTTAAACTTCCGTGTCTGCTTTAATTAATCCTTTAAAATTCTGGACTGTTTTACTGTTTTGGTTATATTACACACAGTAGTTGTCTGGTGAGGTTGTTCAATTACCTAGCAGCGATATGATTTGTTTAAATTCAGACAGTCAAACATTAGTATTAACTAATGCTGAATCTAACTTGCCTGTTATTTTCGATGTTGCAGATGTTTTGGATATTTAAAAAGTGTCTTATTTGTCGAATTTGTAAAGAGTTTGTTTATATGAATTTAAATATGTCTAATCCTTTAAAGAATCATTGTTTGATCCTGTTTTGGCTGCTAGATTATATTTGATAGAATTAATGCAGTCTTTATTTCTCCAAATACTTAGTATCGCATTTACCGTCCTCTGTCAGAACGCTTTCCGGATATTTAATTTAAACTCCCGCTTATTACAGTACTAGAAACATCTATTACAGTAATTATGAGGTCTTATCTGCTTTTGATGGCTTAAAAGACAATCAGGCTTAAGTCTTCTTTGAATAGTCTGATTTTTTGTTAAATCAGCATATTTTCCATCTTTAGTGTATGAGTACAAATGGAACTGCTACGAGCAATTAAAGTAGATTCCGTTATCCCCTGAACCTTCCAACATATATCAATTATATGATCTAAGGTACGGCTTTCATATTTCCATCGTTTTTCTCTGGGCCATTTTTAACATCTAAGTACGGGAATTCTCTGCAATTTTGTCATTACTTTTAAGAATTTCTTCACGAGGTTGCTTTTGAGGAAAACCTATGGACCAAAGATCGCTAATTTATCACCAGTGTCATGTACTCTACACTCTATCGACCAACTGTTCCTCTCTCGTGTGAACATTTTAGATCCCAGTGGAGATATAAAGTGACATCCTCACATCGTTAGGCGCTGCTGATGTGGTTTTTGAAGCAAGTAGTTTTTTTACAGGAGAAATAGCTCTTTCCTGTTATGGAGCCACCGCCCGAATTCAAAAAGATTTATTCATATCTTTCCTAAGGGTATTTGTGTGAAAGCACATACAACATCTTCAGTTGGAATCGGAAAATTCAAAAATCGCTTTCTACCAACCTGTGCATAGCAAAAATAGGATTGGGCACCCAAGAATGCTCTACGTAAAACAGTGAATATTGCATAGAAAACTGTTGCGGAATTGTGGTTATTTTGCCTTGGAGATAGAGATGAGAAGCATGACCGTGCTTCATGACCCTCATACACCTAATTAATGAAAGAAAGAATAATATATTTTACAATGCAAATGACTTGGTAGGTGTCTGCACATTGTATCACCCAGGAACTTGGTCTATGAATGTATAACTGTTAATTCGAACACTGTTACTAATATGAATTCGCAAGAACCCTTAACAATCAATGTGTTCAGCAATTCGTTAGAAATAACATTTCGACATTTGGAAGAAAATAAAACAACAATCAATCCAGAGAGAGAAAGAAAGAGACCTCTTAATCAGTTCTCCTATATAGCATTGAATGATACACAATCTCCTCGAAGATGAGGAAGAGACTTGAACAATCAGAAATGAGCTTCTACAGAAGGATGCTGAGCATACCACGGACAGAACATGTGACCAACGATGAAGTTTCAGAAAACATTGCAACAAAAAGGACGCTTATACTTAGCATCAGGTAAAGACAGTTGAAATTTCTAGTTAACATAATAAAGAAAGAAAGCTTGGAAAAATGGTACTCACTGTACAAACTGAAGGAAAGAAGCGTGAAATCCACTCATAACACCCTTATCGAGCTTGTATAAATGGATGAGAAAGCAAGGTTTAGGATAATTAACAAAAAGACAAATTTTATTATGCGCTACAAACGATAAGAAATTGTGGAGCGACATGTTCGCCTATATACTGAAAGGACTTTGGTACATAGAAGAAGACTATAGATGTGTACAAAGGAGAGGAGATGCTGAAATTTTTAATTAATTTATTTTTAAACATACGTTTGGGCTTATCGTCTAGCCGATTTTATTCAGCTTATTTTTTGTTTCCTCTTTTGTTAAATATCCCAATTTGTTTATGTCTTATCAGTGATAATAAAAAATTTGTGAAGAAAGGTGAAATCTAAAATCCTGGACGTAAATTTATTGTAGATGATCTGGTGATAAATCACTCTCTATATATTTCGTTTTAAATTTTCTTTAAACTAATGTAGATTTTTTAAATCAAAATTATGGCCAAACTCATTACTGTGAGCAACTAATGATTTGAATGTATTTATTTATTTTTTTTGTATTCATATAAACTTTCATTTAAATTCCTTGCGGTTTCTCCTTTATATTCATTGGGGTAATGATTACAGGGGACCCATTCAAGTTTTAAATTGATTTTTTCTAAAGTTTGTTTTCTTTTTATTGTTTGCGCATATTCTGATAAATTCTACTTTTAGGGATATTTCTAAATTTATGCTTCATCTTGAACTTGGTATTTGTCTCTGGAGAAATTCCATTTTGGAAATCTCTATTCTAATGGTTAACCTAACACGTTAATGTAAAAGGTCCAAAAGATCTGTCGCTTGGAAGTGGTCCTTCTGAAGTAAATTCTGTTCAATACTAAATTTACTACAAATACAATTAAGAGATTAATTTTATTTCGATTTCTGTAATTAACATCAGATATTACGGTGGTAATTTGTGGGGTAATTTCAAGTTTGCAATAAAATCGATAACACAGATTCGAAATACGCCATTCTCATACGCATACAGGAGAAAGAAAACACGTACTGAATATTTAAATTGAATACTGTATTCTAATAAAGAGCGATATTATATTTGTTCAATCTTTGCTTATTTCTCCGAGGAGAAAAGCCTAATATTTTTTTTTTTTTTGCTTTCCCGAGATTAATATTAAATTACATTTGCTTACGTAAAAGAAAAACAACTACATAACAGTCTATCAGACGAACACCTGTGGATTACTTCGAAAAAAATAAAACAATGTTTAATCTTTTTCTTTACTATTGCTTTCGAAGAGTTACTGTTAAGTAAGTTTTTGTATATTTCGACGAGAAAATATTAATTTGGAAAAGATTGAACATGTAGAAATATTTTTTAATGTTTTGTTTTAGATTGTAGAACAAATTTCCTGCATCATATAAAACTGTCGCAATCACATTATCAAATTGAGGAAAGAAACGAATTCACTTTTCTATATTTGTTCATATGATTATATGATCAAATAATTCTTATTACAAAATATTCACCCAATAGATCTAATGCCAATGCAATTTAGAGGGATAATTAATGTTTTCTGAACATACGAGTTGCAATTTATTAGAATATTAACATATGTAGGTTATATAAATGTTTAAACTAGACTTGATTTTAGGATTTTATTGATTGGGTAAGCAGCCTATCCGGATACTTCGCTGGCAGAAACTGTCTGATAAGATCTTCCTCGTTACCAATGGAATACAAACGGAATGAGAGAGATTTTACCATGTGGATGTCATTGAATGTCTTAGCTCTGAACAAGTGAACCTAAGGAATGTAGCGGGTCTGAATCATTACCATGAAAATAGCGATATACTACAATTAGATGTGTACTGATTCATCTATTTGAAATTGGCTGTAGCTTTTAAAAGTTTTTGAAATTTCTCATGAGTACATGAGAGGATTAAGCAATTCCACAGCAGATATAACAACAATACTACAGTTATTGTTTAATTTACCTTGCATATAAAGTACATCGCATGAGCCAGTTATTTTTTGAGCGGTAAAAGCAACCAACAATTTTATAGGTATCTTTATTATGGATAGTATACACGGGGTCCACATTGTTTAGGGTGAACTTAAGTCACAATAGACGTGCAAGGTCTAAGATTTAAACAGAATGTTGAATCGTTAAACAAACAGGATCTACCGTTTCTAGCTAAATGCGTGAAGTTGATGACAGTAGAGTATCACAACGTAAACAATACGTTTATTACGGTGATGTTTATTCGAAAATAACACGAAAGTTTCTAAACAAATGCAGGACTTCAATGAATCATCGTTTATGTTTTTGTTGCTGGAAAACATCCCTAAATAGAAACATTGATTTAGAATTCATACCAAAAATGTATATAAATACAATTATCTCTTAAAAGACGGAATAAATGTTTCAAGCAATTCAAACAGACATCAATGTAGCCGGGTACAAGAGGGCTGACAGATAATCAGTTCAAGCCAAAGAATTCAGAACTCCATGAACTTATATATCAACCCAATAATACAAGCTTGAGAACGAGAAGTTTGGACAGACTCTAATGTAAATAGAAGCACCGAAGATGATTCTGGCAGGCGTTCACATTCCGCAGGTGGGGAATAGAAATTCTACGTATCGAACGATATAGGTCTAGTCAGTCGCAAACCACGCAACGGCAAAGACTAACAGAAGAAATAATGGAGTGAATGATAAAAGTAAATGTAAGGAAGAATAAATATCAGTGATATCATAAGTATCGTAAAAAACAAAATTCATTACAATTCGATAATATCAGCTAAAAGATATTAAATTAGTATATATACTTGAAGATGTCGTATCCGCGAAGAGTCTGATGTCATTGGAGAAGGAAATAAAGTGAGAAAATAAAATGATATGATATAATTTGAAAAGAAATATATATATATATATATATATATATATATATATATATATATATATATATATATATATATACAGTAGCGTCCAAAACTACGGGACAAAATTTTAAAACCTAATATTTGTTAGAAATAACAACTGTGAAAAGCTGAAATTTTGACAACTGGTAGTCGTTATCATCCATAATAACATACAAAAATTTGAATCATCTGCAAAGGATAGAAAAAGAATTATAACAATTATTTATTTTCAAAATAGGATCGTCCAAAAGTAAGGGACAAAATTGAGAAAAACAATGTAAACAGTATGCTATATTCAAACTTTTTGATTTCCTCTAAAGAATAAGTCTTAGTCATTTGTAAACGTTCCATCAGCCGGCACCATGGCGAAACGCCAAAAACTTGATTACTCTGTGAGACAAGCTATTGTGAAGCTACACAAGGAAAAGCACACCATTACAGAGATTTCAGAGAAAGTGAAACGTTCCAAAAGTGTTGTAGGCAAGGTTGTTAAATCCTACAATGATACTGGCAAAATAGTTAGTGCTTTTAAAACCGGCAGACCCCGCAAAACTTCGGCAAGAGAAGATCGAATAATGCAGCGTATGTCATTAAAGGACCGTTTTAAGTCTTGCACAGAAATTACAAGGGTTATGAATAGTACCTCATGTGTTAATGTGTCAAGACAGACTGTTTGTAGAGGACTGCAAGAAATAGGACTGTTTAATCGAACCCCAGGGAAGAAACCACTTGTTAGTTCGAAGAATAAGAAGAAGAGATTAGAGTTTGCAAACAGGTATATAATTTGGACATATGAAAATTGGGCAAAAGTATTTTTCAGTGATGAAAGCAAGTTTAATTTATTTTGAAATGATGGAAAAAACAATGTAAAGAGACGTATTGGTGAAAGATTAAGTGCAAAGTGTACTAAGAAAACTGTCAAGTCGGAAGCGTCATGGTATTTGGAATGTTTTCTAGCCAAGGTACAACGCCTCTTGTCCGGTTACAAACTTGTGTAAACGCGCAGATCTATAGAAACCTTGTTCAAGATCATGTTGTGCCAATCATACAGAATTCAGTTTTCGATAGGGCTACCTTTATGCAAGATAATGCCCCATGTCACAAGGCAAAGGTGGTAATGAGTTACCTTAGCGAGCAAGATTTGGAAATTATGGATTGGCCACCGCAAAGTCCTGACTTAAATCCAATAGAAAATCTTTGGAAGACCTTAGGAGTGAAAGTTATGGAAAGAAATCCCACTAACACGGAGGATTTTTGGGCGAAGCTTCAAGAAGAATGGTCTAAAATTAGTATCGAGGATTGAGAAGAAATGATTCGTTCTTGTAGTCGAAGATGTGCAGCTGTCATTGAGAGCAAGGGCTCATTTACTAATTATTGATTGTACATTTATTTTTATTGTTTTTTTGCCGTTTACATTGTTTGTCTCAATTTTGTCCCTTACTTTTGGACGTTTCAAATTTGAAAAAAAAAATAATTGTTATAATTCTTTTTCTATCCTTTGCAAATGATTCAAATTTTAGTATGTTATTATGGATGATAACGACTAACAGTTGTCAAAATTTCAGCTTTTCACAGTTGTTATTTCTAACAAATATTAGGTTTTAAAATTTTTGTCCCGTAGTTTTGGACGCTACTCTGTCTCTGTCTCTCTCTGTCTCTCTCTCTCTCTCTCTCTCTCTCTATATATATATATATATATATATATATATATATATATATATATATATATATATATATATATATATATATATGTAAGCAAATGTAAATGGATATAGATCCGACGGAATGAATATGTATATATAGGTATATATATGTCTATATATGTATATATATATATATATCTATATATATGTATATGTATATATATGTATATGTATATAAATATATATATACATGCATATATGTATATATATATATATATATGCATATATATATATATATATATATATGCATATAGGTATATGTATATATATATAGATATATGTAAATATATAAAGATATATATGTATATATATATGTAGGTATATATTTATAGGTATATATATATATATATATATATATAGATATATATGTAGTTACGTATATATACATATATAGGCATATATATAGGTATGTATATAGGTATAGGTATATATATGTATATATATATAGGTATATGTATATATATGTTTATATATAGGAATATGTATATATATATATATATATATATATATATATATATATATAGATATATATATATATAGGTAAATATATATATATATATATATATATATATATATATATATATATATATATATATATAAATAAATAGGTAAATATATATACATATATAGGTATATATATATATAAATATATATATATATATATATATATATATATATATATATATATATATATATATATATATATATAGATAGATAGATAGATAGATATTTTTGCTGTCAATATGTCTGAAGTCAGAATTTGTTGAAATTGTGATTGGCCTGAGAATTTTTTCTCATTGCTACAGGCGTCAGAATTCGTTCACAATGTATATCAGACGCACGGGCCTTTTCTTTATATACTATGAATAATAATTTTATTTTGCTTGCTATTTTAAGAATATTAGCATTTCTAAACTGAGAAGGAAATATAAGCAAAGAATATAAACTTAGCGTCAAAAATCATAACCTATGAATGTTGATAGCAATTTCCCTTATCGAAATAGTATATAATTAATGTTCTATCCAGTATTTTTCAAAATCTGTAGCTGGGATGTCAGAAGATCGGATGATGGCACTTCTTGGATCAATCCTCTCGTATAACATCTGACTAGTCCGGATGCTTGAGATCAGATGTCATCTACACAAGAGCACTCAGGATTTGTGACTTAATATCTTTGTGTTTCCTCCAGGGCAGAAAGAGAGAGTATCCTTTTTTTCTAACTACACAGTCTCCTCTTTGATTTCACCAATTTATTCCTGTGCTCCTATAAATACACAAACAGAAAAACAGAAACACATAGAAATAAATATATATAATGTAAGTTTGTGAGATTGTGTGTGTATATACATACATATATATATATATATATATATATATATATATATATATATATATATATATATTTGAGTGTATCAATAATTCTTTTGCAATCTTCCTCACCCCAAAACAAGGACAATTGTACATATAAGCCTATGTCGGCCTATACTTTCATTTTTATTTATTAAATTTAATGTTTAGACGCTGTTAAATATACAATCCAAGATAATTCTATGCTAAATGCCATGTTTGTACTTCAACCCAGGAACTCATTAAAATTGTTCAAAATGCCTTCCGCTTGCTTCACCGCACAGATACACCCATCGGATAATTTCCTGACGCATCATTCAATGTCTGGGTGTATTTGAAAGGGTCCGTCAGTCAATGATTTTGCAGTCCCTGTATTGTTTCGGAAGCCCACATGACATGTTGATTAAGCGTATCTGCATTATTTATGTTTGATGCACAAATCCATAGAATCGTTCCTCCCCTACCTATCCTTCTCCCCTGTTGTAAATGATAAGGGTAGAGGATCTGTTCCTGAATTACCCTCCATACGGTACTATGTACGAAACACTAGTGCCAGAGCGTGTGATGATACTTTGATCGTTTCCGACAGTCTGTAGAAAGTGTTCTCTCTGGTCAAATAAGCAGCAGCAAAGGTTGACTGACTTGGCGGCCTTCGCTTTGGAAAGGCAATCTGATACAGCCGTGCAGCCTTGCATCCACTACCAATCAAGCGGCTGTATGTAAAAGTCATATCTGGCTGCTCGGGATATGAATAGACTGCCATTGTTAAACCGTACACTTCTCAGTTAACACACAACTACACATCCTAAACGTTGAAAAAAGACTGTCCAAGAATATACGCGAATGACAAATGTAACACTGTCTATATGTCAACAGAGTTCAACATATAGTAAACTTTCTTTAAATTTACTAAACATAAAACGGAGAATTTGCGGGCATATAATTTATGTACTTTTGACCTTATTTACTGTGAGGAACCCAACCTAATCTTTGTAAAATATTTTGATAAACAATAATATATATATATATATATATATATATATATATTTTGTATATTATATATATATATATATATATATTACACACACACATATGTCTATCTATCTTTTTATTTATCTATCTATATATCTATCTATCTATCTATATATATATATATATATATATATATATA
>CAHIKZ030000837.1:140000-232500 GCA_903632075.3 Acanthosepion pharaonis | reverse complement strand
GACACGTGCTCAGACATCTTTCTGATTGTTCAAAACCTACAGAGCCCGTATGGAATGTACGCTGAGTGAGTGTTAGTTATATTTTCTGTGGGTGAGTGCAAAAGATGCCATGATCCCCCTTTCCGGATTTAGTTCCCTATGGAAATTAACCTTTTTCAAGCCGGAAATCTCTAATTTGTTTACAAACACTTCTAATCTTGTACAAAGTATACCTGTATAGAATGTTAGAAAAAAAATAAAAAAACGCCTCACCGTTTAGGGAGAGGTGTGCTCGTCAGATGTCACCGAACAGTTATCAAGCGACAGATCACAACAGACAGGTAAACAAAGGAAGTCATTATTGATTGGTTAAACTAGCGTGGGAATGTTAGTGTTTTTCATGGAGTTAAGTTTTTACACGTCGTTATTTGTGTCTCGGGGAACTTGCTCCCCAGTGGGTGTGATAGAACTACGCCACTGGCTAGCTAACACTGTACATGTTTAAGAATGGATGTGTTTAATAAAAGAATGTACACTTGGTCACAACAGAGGTGAACAAAAACGAGAAAAAGAAAGTTGACGTAATAGAAAGGAAATAACTTAAACCGATTATTTCACTTGGCCGCCATGGAAGTTACTGGTATATCTAGTGATTCCAACTGTGAACTGATGAACTTTAGTGTAATCTTGAACTAATCTTAAATTCATAAAATTTATGTACCGTACCGTTAAGTTCATCAGATCCACATGCCAGAGTGTTAAATAAAATAATTTATACAAATACTCACACTTAAAGTAGCAGCTAATACTTAGAACCACGTAATGTAATGATCAATACAAACAGCTTGAAAATATCCAGAATCTTCTCTAAATGGATGAACGATTTGTATTTTACAAAACAAAAATATCTTTCTAAGTTTTTGTTCAGCTCTATTGTGGCCCAGTGGATAAATTTTTGGTTGAAATAGTCCCGTGACTTGACACAAAGAGTTGTGAATTTAATACTTGGTCACAGCATATGTGAACAAAAACTTGGGAAGTTGAGTTGATAGATGGGAAATAACTTAAACTGATACATCCAGAAAAGGTATGACACGTGGAAGTAGAACAATCTATGCTAGTGGGCGAAATAAATGGTTCCAAAAATTCCAACCTGAAGAATATCAGAGCGAACAACTGCCGGAACGTCGTGAATGCGATATTAAAGATAAGAATGATAGTCCGAACAGTGTAAACAGAAAAATATATATTTCTCTGAAGGTGTTACAGAAGTATTTCTACGAATTTCCAATCGTCAGTGACGCGTTTATATTTAATAAGTTCAGGAGACGATCGATAAACGTGATTCATTCATTTCTCGAAGTAGCGGCGATAGCATTCGAGAGTGCTTCTTCGTTGAATTAAGACGAGCGTAGCCAATCGAATTAGGAAGAGACTCTCGCGATAGACGCAGAAGTCTTCAACAGCGTTCTGAAAATATGCCCGCGTGTATATTTTTATATGTACAATTTGTTTTTTGTCGGTGAAGCTAGATAGAGAATATTTTTTTTTAATTTCGACTTGTTTGTTATTCGATGTTTTCTGACTGTCATTTTTGAATTCCTTTTTTTTCTTTAATATTATCTGCTTTCACTTTTAGCCATTTTATTTCACTTGGCCGCCATCTTCAAATTACCATCTCGTGAAACAATAAGATTCATTGAAGACCAACCAAGCAACAAGTCCCAGGGATACAATTAAGTCTGTTGCAATTCATCCGTTTCAAAATGAATTAAAGAACACATCAATACCTCCATGCTTCCATTATCAAGCAGTCTCATTATTTTCTTGCCGGAATCAAACATTAAATTCGATTTTCGTATAAACAACAGCAAAGAAAAAAAAGAAAAAAGAAAAGTAAAGAAGAATAATAAAGCAGTAAGATATTTTAAATATGAAACAAATTTACAAATGGTTGAGAAAGAAACTTTCCGATTACTTTCAGTTCAAACTTCGTATGATTTCTAAAAATATACTTCTACGAATATTATTAAGTAATTCATTATTTTGTCGCAAACGTTCATAATAACGTATAGTTGCGTAATAAGATGACAGTTTTTTCTTTCATGTATTTCAATAAATAAGGACTGTGGGTTTTGAGGACATATATATATATATATATATATATATATATATATATATATATATGTACTCGAACCCACCACCCAAAAAATACTAGTAAGGAGAAAAGAAAATAACGATTGACATTGTATTTACATTTTTGAAGATCAATGTTGATTGGGAAACAAGAAACTGGAAGTCAGATCCACATGCAAGAAGTGCGATAGAAGAAACTGTTAGCAAAGAAAGTTACTGTTATATGTAACGCTTCCAACTGTAAACTGATGAAATTTTAGTGCCAATCTTGAACTACGCTTAAATTCAAAAAATTATGTACCATAGCGGAAACTTCATCAGAACAATTGCCATGAAAGTATTTATAGTAAAATCACAAGAAATGTAAGTTACGGCGGTAGGAAAGGAACTGATGCCAAGATGACAGGAACCAATAGCCGAACATGTTATTATTTGTGTTTTATCAAGAATCTCTAAATATACATCAGGAGAATACGATCATGTATGGCAGCAATATCCAAAGCAAGAACGAATGGAAAACTTATAAATTTGTAAGACAGATTCTGAGAGGAAAAATATCTATTATGACATAGAGAACCAATTCAGCAATTAATTCAATATACTCTTTCCACTTCATGTCAGCTTAGTACGAGAAGGCACAATGGGTCACTCTTCTGGAGTTTATGCTGGTGGAAAGTAATTTTTTTTCCAGAGGATTAAAAGAGGGCAGTTTTAAATTGAGGCGTTAAAATTAACAAGCCACGCCTTGCACCATTTAAGTACAGATTGTAGGTCATTTTTCAGATCAGCTGCCAATTTGACCATATCGAACGGATGAGAATTATTATTAAAACAGGATTAAATGCTTGTGTCATCAGCGTAGATAACAGTTTGAGAGTTTATGACATCAGGAAGGTCATTGATGAAAATTAGAATTTAGTCCAAGTATAGAACCCGGAAAAAATTCTGCATTTATGCAAAGAGATCTAGAAGAGTGAGCATTCAAGATAATTTTCATATCGCGATTTGATGAGAAAAACTGAATCAGTTAAATAAATCGTCCAGAATTGCCTTAATCTTTCAACTTGTGAAGAAGACCATTATGTTAAACTGTCAAATGTCTTCCAGATATCCAAAGCAACAATTCTTAAAACCATACCTAATATCTCGATCTATAAAAGACTGGATGTGTGTGCAACGAATACTCGGCCACAATTTTCGACGGATTTGCACCAAAATTTACATGCACTTGCTCGAAGTTAGTGGGAAGGCCAAGACCGACTTTGCTTTTCCCAACTCCCATCGATAGTGGAAATAATCGATTTTTTCATGCTTCTACGGCAGTTTTCATGTAGTTTGCGGCCATTTTCTACTGGCCAGAGTGAGAGCCTATAGCTGGCTGCCATGGATAGGCAGGAAGATTCTATTGGCCAGTGTGAGAGCCGACATCTGACTGAAACGAATATTAACTAGCATGCTAGCATGCAAAAAAAATCGATAGCAGCATTCGTCACAAGTAGTAAAAATTTAAATCTGCATGGCACTTTACTCCAATTGGTTCATTGATTCTGATTCCACAGAACTGGATTGGGTGTGAAAAAGTATGTCTTGTGATAATTTGTTTAGTTCTTTTTTCGTAACAGATTTAATGTTTAGTATAGAGCTTAGAAAAAATTCGCAGTGTGAAATAGGCAAGAAGTAAGGCAAATAGCAACATCAGCACGGCAAAGGGCACTACTTTAAAGGCAAGGAAGGGCAAAAATATTTCAAGTCAAGTGATAGCGATTGCTGTATAAGTCGTACGATTTTTTAATCAAGCACGGGCAACGCCGGGCCATGCTGCTAGTTCTTATCTAAAGCTTGACAGATTCTTTCACTAATAACCGTTAACACATCTGCAGTTGACCTAGAAAAGCGGAAGTCATATTGTTCATCTGAGAGAAGACCCTGAAAACCTGTCTAAAAATAACTGACTACAGCACTTAGATTTTAACTGCGGGTAGTGAAGTGATTCTGTAAGAACTATAACTCATGCCAGGATTCATTATTGACCGCTTTACTCTCAACAACACACGATATGCAAATGCGTATTGATATCAGAGACAGAAATGAAATTATAGGAACTCCTACACCATGTAGTAAAGAGAGAAAAATGAATAAACAAAGATACAGTATATGGTTCTCAGCAAAAGGAACCACCCTAGATGCGACATGTTCTTTGGAGACGTCAGTCTCAAGCATGTACAAAATGTAATGGTCTGGGAAAGTTTTTTAATATCGGATGGAAAATGTGACACCGAAACGAGATTATTCAGTGTAATAACAAAACATGATTTTGAAAAGCTCGCAAAAATATTAAGGAACATGAAAAAAAGGAAAGAATACTGAACTGTTAAGTAATATTTGTCTTTCTGTATGACAGGGCCTACTGGACAATCTGCTCACACATAAAGAAGAGACTTGTTCCAACAGAAATGTGGATCTACTGAAGGATGGTGAAAATGCCCTGAACTGAACATGTAAGTATCGAGAAAGTTGTAGGGAAATATAAACAAGAAGGGTGATTTAAGTATATATATATATATATATGTGTGTGTGTGTGTGTGTGTGTGTGTATGAGAGAGAGTGTGAGAAATGTATATATATATATAGAGAGAGAGATATATATATATAGAGAGAGGTATGTGTACATATATATATATATATATATATATATATATATATATGAAGAGAGATATATATATATATATATATATATATATATATATATATATAGAGAGAGAGAGAAAGGGAGATATGCATATATATATGTAAATATATATATAGAGAGAGATATGTATATATACAGAGAGATAATCATATATATATATATATATATATATATATAGAGAGAGAGAGAGAGAGAGAGATATATATATAAAGATATATATATATATATATATATATATATAAAAGAGAGAGAGAGTGATATATATATATATATATATATATATATATATATATATATATATATATATATATATATAGAGAGAGAGAGAGAGAGAGAGAGAGAAAATATAAGGCACATAATGAGAAAAGATGGCTTTAAGTATTTGATACTCAAAGGACATATTAAAGACAAGATAGGCAAAAACGTGCTTGCGTAAATGGTTGTCAGAAGAGGGAGTTCTTTTTTTTTTCTTAGAAAAGCTAAGAACCGCAAATTTCAGCAAGTTGGAAATATTCAGAAAGTTCGGGTCAATGGATTATACTATATTTCAATAGCTTGTAGGGAAGAATTTGTTCTGATGAAAAAGAGTTGCCTTGCATGTTGGGTAACATATTTCTCGCGGCGTTTGTGTTGTGTTGTATCGTCTGAAACTGTTAACATTGAGAATTACTCAGCGCAGCTAACGTGAGATAAAGGTAGCATCCTGTCTGGTTAAAATTCAGTCCTTTACTCGTGAAACTGGAATGACCTCTACAAGTCGCAGGCCTAAGCAACGGTATATGTAGATCATGCACTGTGCAGACTTCATGTCTCCCTTCTCGGTCGTATTGACAAGTTCAAAATGAATAAAATGTATTGCATTTCGGGACGGCTTTGCTGCAGCAGTTACCGAAAAGTTGTCTGTGTTGAAAGCCAACCGGCTTCGGGCTCCACTCCAGTTTTTCAATCTGGATTTACTTCCATAGCTTTTTCCGTTTTTTAGACATGATCGCAAGGCAGCGGATGTTTAAAATCTGGGTATTTCTTCCTGTCGAGCGCAAAATGGCCGAAGCATTCTCCGGCTTGGAGATGGATTTAGTTGTCATAGGCTATTCGAGACGCATGTCACGGAAGATTTTTATAAGCTGTTGGGGCTTGTCTCCACTATGACCCCCGGTTATGACAACATTTGGAATATATATATAATGTACGTATATAAACGTGACATACATCTAGTGATTTAGAACCTCTAAAGAACTAAAGTTTTTTTTTTTATTTTTTATTTTATTTATATAAAACCGTTAGAACAGTAGTAAACAATACAAATTACGAAATAGTACATAAACTATCACAAATATCGAAAACTTTGTAATTTTAGAAAAAGATACCAGAAGAAAAAAAATGAAAATTTAAATCAGAAGTACTAGAAGTTTATGAAGTTATTATTTAACATAGAATAAAATAATTTATTCTAATACTAACACTTAAAGTAGCATCTGATAAAAATGAACGGGAATAGAATATGCGAATTTGATGCACATAGCCTTAAACAAGAAAATATCGAAAGTAAAAATAAGACGAACAATCTTCAGGTTAATTTTACAAAAAAACAAATAGATACTAATGAAGAAAAACCATGTCACTTTTGGAAAAAGTTGAAAGAAATAATAAGAAATAATACATATACTACTTCAAATAAACATAATAATTATAATCTATCTATCTATCTATCTATCTATCTATCTATCTATCTATCTCTCTCTCTATATATATATATAATTATATAATATGTATATATATATATATATAATATTATGTATATTACATAATATATAAATATATATATAATTATATAATTATATACATATATATATATATATATATATATATAATTATTTATTTAAAAATATGATTCCAACACGCCTATATATATATATATATATATATATATATATATATATATATATATATATATATATATATATATTTTCAAATTATATCAAATTATTATTAAGAGGTAATATTTACATTTTTCAGTTAAATATAAATTCCGTTAATGATTTGGTGCTTCGAATAACGTGTAATGTTGTGTTTAGAAAGCAAATTAGGGAATAAGTATTAACACGTTCGTCAAGCAAATTGAACATAGAATAGGCTGTAGAAGTTTCGCCCAACACCGCAAAGATCTGCGAAACGAAAACAATAATCTGAAACCACAAGTTGTGTTTTTAAATAGCCTCGTCAGATTGAGATTCTTATACGGAAGTCATGCATGGCGCCAAGCCCGTTCAGAAATATCTAAACTCTCCTCTGTGTACAACCGCTTTTTAAGATCAATACTTAAAATTATGTTGAGTGAGGGAATTCTCTTGGACTCGGCAAAGAACCTGCTTCTTCGATAATTGTGAAGTGTCGTTAAAGAATAAAAAAGAGCTGTATGAAATAACAGGAATCATATCACGTGAAAACTGTCAACAGCAGGAATGACAATTATATGTAACGCGATGATAGAATTATGACATAATCAAGATGTCGACGTTCCACACTACTCAAATAAAAAGCGAGTATCGATCCCAACTTCAGTAATGGAAGGCGGGGTAACGGCCACTGGAATTGTGATTTTTTTTTTTTCCTGAAAAATTGTTTCAAAAAAAAAAATAATAATTTTCAACCGAAATCAGTACTGCCTGCTCGGTCAATGAATGTCGAATATTTCCTTATAAGGAAACTGATAATATTATAATTTTCAATAGGCATCGCTTATAAATGAATTTCACACGTACTTTTGCGAATCGCCCGATTCACACACCTTCACGGACTTCTGAACAGGAGTTGAAAATTATCACTTGTTTCCTGTTTAAGATCGGGTTCCTGGCTTCGGATAAAATATCTTAATTGTGTTTCACT
This sequence comes from Acanthosepion pharaonis, assembly GCA_903632075.3. Taxonomy (NCBI): domain Eukaryota; kingdom Metazoa; phylum Mollusca; class Cephalopoda; order Sepiida; family Sepiidae; genus Acanthosepion; species Acanthosepion pharaonis. Next base: position 224,810 of record CAHIKZ030000837.1, on the reverse strand, counting down.
CCCACTATCCCCATGCATCTTAGTAGAATTATCGCCTTGCTTAAAAAAGACAAAATAAGCCAGGTGATGATTTGACATTTAATGACTCCATTCAGTTTGAAAATGTGCAATTCACTCTTTGTAAGTTGTGACACCGATAGTAATTTTCCAACGGTAGCTTGGATGCGGCACAGGGCCGAAAGTAAGGTGCACCCAGTGAGGATTGAACTCACTACACGGCCGTAATTGTTCTAGCGAGACAAGCTTGCTAACCATTACATCACCTCGAGGTGCCCATAGTTTTGATAGCGACAGATGAATACATTTGTGCCTAACAGCTCCTGGTATGCGCTAGCTTGAGAAGAAAAGCTGGAACATTGGATGCATAAAAACGGCCTCAGATAAGATGCTGCGTATCCTTCACATGTCGCAGAATCTAAGGTACACGTATCAGACCAGGGTGAGGCTACTTACTCTATGAACTATGCGAGAGCATTTGAGGAAATATTGCATGGAATAAAATGTTAAAATTATGAGGATCCAATTTTTAATCATTAACTTGTATAACGATTTCATTACAGCACAGATAAATTTATAGTTCTTTGTAATATATTCTAATTATGATTTATAGTTTTACATTAACAAGCCAAGTCCCCGTCTTACGAACATTTCTCTTATTTATAATTTAGCAGACACTGTTATTTTATTTATGATAACTGTTTTTTTTTTTTTTTTTGTTCTTGTCAATTGCCTTAAGCGGTTTCTGTAGTTCAATATTTTGCATCTGGAAAATGCCGGTATTACCGCAGACACCATTATTCATAAAATGTATTATCTGTTGTTATCAGCATAATCTGATCTCTCTCTTTCTCTCTTTCTCTCTCTCTCTCACACACACACACACACACACACACACACACACACACACACACACACACACACACACACACAGACTTCTATCATCCGTTCTTTCTTTCTTTTCTTTTCTCACTGAAACAAAATAGTGTCTTTTCTCCTCTTTCTATGCGATCAAAACGGAATAGTCCATTATTTATGAGGTATTTGTAGGGCGTAAAGTTCAAAGCGAACTATTGATGGGGAGACAATTATGATAGGTTCATTAACTTTTCCTTTTATCGTAATAGGAAAAAAAAAAGAAAACTTTTTTCTTATGGAACGTATATATATATATATATATATATATATATATATATATATATATATGTATGTATGTATTTACATTTATGTTCAATCTGTACAAAGCTCGAGGGCCACTCGAGGTAGAGGGTTAGAGAGTAAGAGATGCTGCTTATGCAGTAGTGTGTGGAATATAACGATTTATCTTAGACTTGAACAGAGTGATACTGTAGTGATCGAGAAAGCAACGTCATGGAAGCCGGTTCCACGAGGCACTGGTTCGTAAGAATAATCTGCTCTAGTGGATATTTGATCTCACCAAAGGAATGCGATGGAAATGATGGCTAAGTGAATGGCCAACTAAATGTGTCCAGTTTATGAAATAAAACCATGTTCCGGCATTTATCTGGATCTACTATTACTGGTAACAGGATTAAAAAAAAATAATGTCAGTGTGTTGCGGCCTACCCGTGGAACTTGTTCTCCCTTTTGTACAGATCTCATTCGGAAATTCATCTCAAAGTACTTGTGATAATTTTCAATAAGCATGGGTGCCATTCTCTGTGCCAACACAAGATATGCCTATTCGGCTTTAATTGTATCAACGTATAAATATTTGGTATTATTATGAAACTAATGCATGGAAATGCGTGGAAACACAGTGGAGTAATGGATCGTGACTCGGACTGAGAATTCGGAGAGTGAATTTCGAATTCCCTTCAGATCCATTACTTTCACTTACGTGCTATTCCCCATGGGAAAGATATGAATCCTCTTCTCCTCCCACCGTGGTTCTATAGCCTTCGATGACAACTGGTCTACCGCAGAAAGAAATGTCAACATACTACAGAAAAAAAATCTGCCTCGTCAGTCATGTATCGAAAGATACATGATCGCCTAAGCTTGTATCATGCATGGCACATAACTGAGTGATTGAGGATTCATGTTGCAGAAACAGAAAACAGCCACGATCAAATTTTTCGTACAACGTTCAATTCAAACAGGTTGAATTTTTTTTTTTATCTTTTATCTCATAAGATTTTATAGATGATCGCCAGTCCTGGGTGTCATTAAACAGGTTAAGCCGTTAAGAGTCTTTTAATTGACTGATTGATTTGTTTTCATTCTATTTATTAATTTTTTACGTGTTCATTTTCATTCTGAGTCCGTGTACCCGTTTGCATTAGGGGTGGCACAAATATTTTTATATTAAAATTTCGCTAGTCTTTTTTCATTTCCTTTGATTTGATTGCCAAAGCTGTATATCAATATGGTTTTAATATGTCTATATTTCTGGGATGAGCCATTGTAACTATTTACATCGTTCGGACTGTTGTCCTCAGTTTTATTGCCACATTCACGACATTTTGGCTGTTGTTATCTTCCGGCCATCTCAAATGATATTTGCTCAATTTCGGACCGAACACTTACTTTGGTATAGTTTTCTAATTTCACGTCTTTGGTTATCTCAATTTTAGTTAATTCTTGATAACTCAAATTTCTATATTGTTGTTCTCTCTGCTGTGGCCAGATTGAACTCACAATTCTTTGGGTCAAGTCTCTTTTGGATCAACCAAACCATATGTTCTTTAGGAAATCAGCGAGTAAAGTTTTGAGACTTATAAAACTAATGACTCAGTAACCGTTTTTTTTTTAATCAGAGGTCAGAGATTTTTTTTCTTGTTTTTTTTTTTCCTCTCCCTTTGTGTATTGGTTCCTATATTGTATTCCTTTCTATGATTGGCCGGCTTAGATTTTTGTAGGCTAGCATATGCGATGATTCCTTAAGTTTCCCAGTAATGTTCGGGTTCCATTATTCCAGCTTTATCTCACAGAGGGTGGAGGTTTCCCTTTTCTCTCCATATAATGACAGCCATGTCTGATTTTTCTATTTCTCCTCGTGTTATTGCCGTGCAGAGTTCCTGTCCTCTTATCTTAACAAGGAAGAATTTTTATCCTTTATATTTCTTACCACCATGTTTTTAATATGTTGATAGCTTTAGTTTCCAGTATTGAAGGAAGATAAATGATATACTCTTTATTTTTTTAATAACTTATACGCTAATAAATTTTGCAGTTTATTGACATGGTCAACCGTAATTTGCTACGTTTACTATTGGGAATTTGTCACGAAAATATTTTTTTGCTGTGAGGTATACCAGTTGCGGAAAATTTGAATGTTACTTTTTAATTATCAATGGCTGAAGTTATACTGATATTTTTTACTAACAATGTGCAATGAATAAATAAATTATCGAAGATTTTAGAATTTCTGAAGAAAATTTTAACTGGTTAAAAATACTCAATTTTTAATGACCTACAACATAGAAGAACACGAATAAATCAGATTAAAATAAACGAACTATTCAAAACCTTTGTCTCCTTTGGAATCATTTTTTTCTATAGAGTGTAGTTAAAAGGAACGCTTCTGTTATGAGCACTTTTCGGCAAAGCAGGTGACTGATGAGAGCAAACGTTGCCTACAATTAGAAGAAGTGAAGGAAGCTATTGACAAAAAGTGTTTAGGATGAGTAAACTGTAACGTCATAATGCTACATTAGCACAACACTAGATCACTTCTTTCTTTGTTGAGTAAGCAAATAAAAAAAATGCTTATAACCAAGAAAGTTTCACTCAGCTGTCGTCTTCACCAGATATTGCACAGTAAGATTTCCATCCATTCTGGTTCTTATAGAATGTTCTTAATGTAAATAAATCTAATGCCCTGACAAATTTATATTTACTGTGGCTACTCAGCGTTTGCTTGAAAATTTTTCCGTCAGAAAAAATAAATATTTATGCAAGAATGGAATTAGGAATTTTGCCTCAGAGATGGTAGAATATAGTAGGTAAGTAAATATTTTTTTCAGTAAAGTTAATGTCGTAGATGAAAAAGAACTGTTTAATACAGGAAACAATAAAAGGAGAGTTAACGCGTTTCGCTCCTCACTTATCGTAACTCGATCGAGAATAATAAAATAAAATTAAGTACTGGCTAATGAACATAAAATACAAATATAATGCATTCAGTCAGTTCTGTGACATGAGTGATACAAACATAGGCGATCATGTATCTTTCGATACATGACTGACGAGGAATTTTTTTTTCCCGCAGAAGGTTGCTATTTTTTCTGTGGTAGACCAGTTGCCAACCCAGGCTATAGAAACCTGTCATGATATTTACCCATAGCTGGGGGGAGAAGAGTATTCTTATTTTTCACAAGGGTATTAAAACATAATTAAGACACATTAAAACCATACTGATATAGAGCTTTGGCAATCAAAAGAAATGAAAAAAAAACTAGCGTAACTTAAATATGAAAATGATATTTGTGCCACTTTTAATGCAAACGGTTACAGGGACTCAGAATGAGAATGATATAGCTGAAATAACATAACTATGAAGAAGGGTTTTAGAGATTTTGACAATTACTGAGTATATGGAGAACAACAGTAGCAGGAGATGACATCGGGCAAGCTACCTATCTAGTTCGTTTGAATGGATGATAGGACGGGGAAGATAGTTTTGTCAAAGGAAGAAGCTTTGCTAAGGAGGCTGTGGAGAGACCTGATCGTCTACTTCCTAAAGGTAAACAGAATATAAAAGATAATGCTAGTTGTATTGTTTGTAAAGTATTAATATATATTTTAAACAGTTCATGGGAAGAAAAATATTTTGTTTGATTAACTTCTATGTGTCGTGTCCTTTGTATCTCCAAATAAATGTTGTGTTATTGTAATCTCTTTTACATCTTTTTACATCTTGTTTACATCTTGTTTTCTCATCCATTTACTCAAGCTGGCTAGGTAGGTTATTATGTTGTTTTGCTCTGTCGCTGTAGATTTTTCCAATCTCTATTTCGCCATTATGTGTCATAGAAATTACAACTCTGCCTGATGGCAAATATGTGATTTTCCTTTTTCATTTTCTTTAAAATTTCGTCGTTACTCACGTGTTTCGTTCATAGTCTTCTCATCATCCTACTGTAGAATCATGTTTCTGTTGCATCAAGTCTCTTCATCTGTGAGAAGATTATCCAGCATTCACTCGAAATACTAACATCCATGTTTCTCGGTGTATCGCATAAAATTCTTAAATATTTTCTTAATTCTCTACATTATGTTTCCGATTGGGAAGATTCAATAAAGACATAACATCATTTTCATCAGTCTTCCAAGTTTGTTGCACAGTCAAGCATTTAAAATCCGAATTTAAATATGATTCTGACTCTAGTGCCAACCAAAGACTGGTTAATCCGCTTGAATCCCAATCCATACGCTAAGAATAGTCTCTTAATGAGAAATTGGAGAGCGAAATTCAAAATTCCAGTCGAGTTCCTTAAATTCCCTTACTCGCAAACACCCTAGGAAAAGCTATGAATTCATTTCGAGCTATGGGTGAATAGCAAGAATGTCTGATCTCTACAGTGTAAAAGGAGGAAAAACTCTGAATTCAAACCAGCCTGGATTATGGGCTCCATCAGGCTAGATTGTCCAAGGCACACCACTGTTGCTACGGCTACACAACATGTAGTATTCCTAGAATTTATTCGTGATCCTTAGGTAGATTCTTACTTTTTATGTGTTCTATTATTTCCTTAGTGTCGGTATACAATTGCGAACTGATGATCATTGGAAAGGAGATATTTGTAATTATTCGAACCTGCATCCTATACGGAACCGTCATATACGCTGACGTGCCTAACCTCTCGGCCACAAAAAACCGTTCGGTAGACAAAGGTCGAATTTACTGCTTATAAACTCAATCTTCCATGAATCTCGTACATTCATATTTGGCGTATCAAATGTAAACAAATGACGAATATATTAAAATGGACAAAGAACGAATATTTTCTTTGAAAATTTCTTGACATTTTTATGTTTAACGTTGTTATTTATAGATACAAGTATTTAAACAAATGCTTTGTTTATGAAAAACAGTATCTATAAATAACCGGCTTAAACATAAAAAATATGTTTTATAAATAAATTGTCGGACCTTGTCCATTTCATTAATATATGACGTCATTTGTTTACATTTGATACGCCAGAGCAGTTATCAATATACGAGATTCATGGAAGATTGAGTTTATAAGCAGTAAATTGACCTTGTCTACCGAACGGTTCTTTGTGGCCGAGAGGTTAGGCACGTCATTTGTAATTATATAATATTCGAGTCCTTAATCTCTGCCACATCCTGATTTTTCAGTATCTGTCTATATTTCTGAGCTGAAGTGTTTACATAATTCATCATATTTATCGCAATGTTTCGGCCGTTCTTCAGGTGGTTGGTATGTCGAACTGAACTGGGTGAGACTGTTTTTAGTTCGCACGTGTCATGCGTAATGGATGTCAGTTATCTCCTGTTAATTCCGCTCTCCATGCTCTCCACTACTTTAACCAGGTATTGAACTCACAACTCTTTTGGGTCCTGTCACTGGATCTAACCAACGGCTTTATCCACTATCCCATGTGTCATTAAGTACATGTCTATATGAATTCCTAACACTTATAACTTAATGTCTTCAGCAACCATTTTTACCAGTGCTCATATTGCAATTTTTTGCTGTTATCATATCATGTTTTTACCAGAGTTCATATTGCAATTTTCGTTGTTATTATTGCTTTTCACTGGTAATCCTTATTACTGGCTCCCATATTTTATTCAGTTCTATGATTGATCGGCTCAGGAGATTTTTGTGGCCTAGCATATATACTGATTCTTTAAGTTTACGAATTTTCCAATGATGTTCTTTGTCTATGATTTTTACACTATATAGATTGTTCGAACTAATGTTTCCATTCTTTATTGTCATATTCTCGATGTTTCGGGCATTATACACTTCCCAAGAACAAGGATAAAAGCATTGGTTGAGGTAACCCAGGGACTTGACCCAAAGACTTGTGAGTTAAATACCTGGATACAGCAGATGTCAACAAAAAATTAGAGATTTGAGTTAATAAATGAAAATCACTGAATATCCAGAAAAAAGGCATGACACGTGGAAGTAGAACAATATACCTCAGTCGAGAAGATAAATTCTTTGGTTCGAAATTTCTAGCGTATATCACCTGAAGATGACCAGAGCGTACAACGGCCGAAACGCCGTGAATATGACAATAAAAATGAGGACAACAATCGATGTAAATTGTGTAAATAGTTTAATATAGCTAATCCCAGAAATATAGAAAAATCCTGATTTTTATTTCTCCGGCGAAATAATCATTATGTAAATTATCGAAATATATTAAAGTCATTGGAAACTGGGTGAGCAAAAGGTAAGATATTGTCTCGCTAGGTCAGTTACGACTGAAAAGTGAGTTCGATCCTCACTGGGAGCCCCATACTTTCGGCCTTGTGCCACATCTAAGCTACGCTTGGAAAATCACAAAAGCTAAGTTATAGTGTTAAAATGAACATAGTAATGACTAAAGTACAGTATAGATTTTACATTGGTGCCAGTGTTAGGTAGTAAAGACCAGGTAAAAAAAAACATAATCGAACCCTAATTTTCAATGCTAAAAGACCCTTGTACTTTAGAAAGTGGCCGCCGTGAATATTTTGCACTCATGACTTTCTCTTAATGATCGCTGTCTCTAGCGTGACATTTTAAATCTTCCTCTCGCACATCGATTCCATTGCATGGCAAGGTTTTACAGGTTCCTCATTTATTGTTACCTTATACCAAGCTAATCTCTGATTAGTAAATTGCTACTGATATGTAAAATCTGAAAACGATAAATTCACTCACTAATTTCCATAATTAACCTGATCATTCAAGAAATCTAATATAATTAAAAAGAAGTCTGAATTTACATACATTATTAAATTCAAATAGATTTCAACCAATGTGCCTAAGAGAAGCACGATCAGAACTTAAGACGATGAAACGAACTTTACATCTATATGCCGACTTACAAATCATGCTCGATTTATAACATATATATTAAATTATAATTTTTATTTTAAAAAAACTTTCTAATTGAGTTGTTTTGAAAGTTTGAAAAGACGTAGTTTTCTTACAAACGTGTTATCAATTTTGATTGCATGATGTATTTTTGAATTATTTTTTAATATGTAATCTCGCTTCAACTGATTAATAAATCAGTTATTAAGTTCAATTCAACGCGAAAACTAATTCCATATCTCTGGCATTTATTAAATATATAACTGGTGCCTCTACTAGGAAATGAAACACACAGTACGAAATGCTGGTTATAGAAAGAAAGAAAAAATATTTAGAAATAAAATTAAAATTACAGAAATCTAAATATTTGTGTTTGTTAAATCAATATTAGGTGCGCAGGAAATACAGCTGGATTGTAATATATCATGATATATGCTTCTCAATATGTAAGCAAGTGACAAAATAAGAGGTGTGTTAGAAATATACTGTCTGCAAGTTAACACATTGTATACGTTACTGAGGTGTATATATCATTATTTAAAAAGTAAATACCATTCCAGGTTTATTGCAAAGATCGAAGTATTATATCAGGAATTTTAGGCGGGTTTACTGGATGAGTTAAGTGTCGCCATCATCATATCCCAAAAATGTTCAACAGAGTGGGGAGATCGAGCGAGCACGCATGCTTAGAAATTTAACAAATATCTTTCAGGGCTTGTTGACTAGAACTACAACAATGTGGGCCGCATTATCCTGCTGAACAGTTTATCGCCATTCTGTTGCAGAAAAGTTAGACGACTAGTTTGACAATATTCAAAGTTGGAGGTCAATGATGCTTTTTTTTCAATTCTATTTTAAATATTGAGCCATTCCTAATGCATCATGTTTGAGATTCGCTCAAAAAATGCTACAACGGCCGAAAAGTTGCGATAAATACGATAAATTATGTAAAAACCTCAGCTCAGAAATATAGACAAATACTGAAAAAATAGGATGTGGCAGAGAATAATGACTCGAATATTATATAATTACGAATATCTCCTTTCCACTGACCATCAGTTCGCAATTGTATACCGATACTAAGAAAATAATAGAATAAATAAAAAGTAAGAATCTAGCTAAGGATCACGAGTAAATTGCGGTTCTGGGAATACTACATGTTGTGTAGCCGTAGCAACAGTATTGTGTCTTGGGCAATCTAGCTTGATGGAGCCCATAATCCAGGCTGGTTTGAATTCAGAGTTTTTTCTCCTTTTACAATGTAGAGATCAGACTTTCTTGCTAATGAAACGAATTCATACCTTTTACGAGAATGTTTGCGAGTAAGGGAATTTAAGGAACTCGACTGGAATTTTGAATTTCGCTCTCCAATATCTTATTAAGAGTCTATTCTTAGAGTGTGGATTGGGATTCAAGCGGATCAACCAGTCTTTCGTTGGTACTAGAGTCAGAATCATATTCACATTCTGATTTTAAATGCTGGACTGTGCAACAAACTTGGATGACTATACTTGTTGACTAGAACTACAACAATGTGGGCCCGTATTATCCTGCTGAACAATTTATCGCCATTCTGTTTCAGAAAGTTTAAACGACTAGTTTGGCAATATTCAAAGTTGGAGGTCAATGATGCTTTTTTTTCCAATTCTATTGTAAATATTGAGCCATTCCTAATGTATCATGTTTGAGATTCGCTCAAAAAATGCTACATCGGTTGCACTTAACAGAAATCATGCCTGGCGTGTCACCCTATTGTAACACACACTGAAAATGATGGCTGAATACTTGTAATATTTCATCAAAATATCGACCAACCCATTTTCTTTTTATTCTTCTTTTTCTATGTGCTGTATACCTTCAGCAGGTATTTTATGACACTCCACGGTTTCCTATTCTTTTAGGTCTTAGTAATTTATTTGTTGTTTTGCTTTCTCTCCTAACTTCTGTTTTGCTGCCCATTTACAAAAGCTCATCAGATAGCTTGTTTTCTTCTGTACGTCCTGCCGTCAATTAGCCCTCATTCCCTAGAGATTCAAACTGTCGAACTGTAGAAGGACGGACATTTCATACCAATTCAGTACTCTTTTTATAGTCCTAATGAAATATTTATGCCTCTTTATACTTTGCTTACGTTTCGGGAGACACCATTCGGTGGGTAATTTTCCGTTCTCTATTAAATCACTTCCTAGATATCTGAACGTTTATAATTGCTTCTTTTTGGTGTCACCAAATGGTAATTCGCATATCAAGCTGTTTCTTTAGTTGATAATCATATACTATGTCGGTGTATCTAATGATAAGTGTGCGGCTAGTAGTAATAATTATTGGCAGAACTTCTAAATTCTCTGAGGATTGTTTAACTCTAAAGGTTGAAAGAGGACATACCCCTTTAAGATGAAATCCATAGCTAATATATAGCTTTTCTTTTATTTGTTTGAACTGGCAATAGTTTTGCTATAGTTAGTTGAATGATTTCGTGTTTCCTTCTCCACGGTTGTAAATTATGTGTAGACTTTACTAAAACTCGCTGACACCTAGCTCACTCTAAACGTTAGCCATTTTGTGTAGCAGAAGAAATGGATTTACACTTCCTAATAAAAATAGTAGTCCAGAATTTAAACTCTGCACAACAAATTACTATTTCCGTGTCGCTAACCAGTCAGTCGGTTAAGTGTCATACTTGATCCCCGCTTGAGCGGTCATGACTCTTTCGATTCAGGATTGACTAGACAGATTTTCCTGCAGGAGCTTGCAGTTTCTTTCTACGGTAGATTGTTTGTCAATCAAAGCTATAGGACGCAGTCTGTTCTGCTGTTCAAGCCATAGCAGGTGACAGAAGAAATGGAAAGGGCATCTGGGCGTAAGTGAATGTAACGGATCCGTATAGAATTTGAAACTGGCTCTCCGACTTCTCACTCCGAGCCGCTATTCATTAGTCCACAATACACATCATAACCCAACTCGGATCATCATCGTCGTTCGAGCTGATGAGATTGTGTTACTCCGTCAGTCTAGGAACAGAAAGACTGCAGATACAAATGTATAATCACGATAGCTTTACTCTCGTTTTTTTTTTTTTTTTGCGATGTGACAAGTTAAATAGTACCTACTTAGATAACGAATGCGAGATCCAATCTAGTCTGAAGCTAATTATTTATTACATTCTCGTGACGCGATCAGACAGCAGCTGCAGAAATATTTCTACTGAAAATAGTATAATTGACATATAGACAATCTATTCTAGAAATAGCAAGAAATGCATTTATCCATCTTGAGACCTTACATAGACAAACTAGATATTTCATTGTTACTACAAACCAGCGTATATGCAAAATACATATATTTATCACACATATTAAAATATAATTAATTGTATATTAATTTCCATAATTTTCCGCCGATCTGTTAACGCTTCCTTTGTAAGTGAGCTTTCATATCGGTGTACACCCTGTCTGAAGTTATTAAGCAAATTATATAAACTACAATGATTCAGATTTGGTTTGAAGAAAATTGCCAAATTTTAAATTCTCATTTTAGATATCAAAATAAATTCTTCTTAATCTAACATCGATTGATTTTGTTATTTTTTTTTTACTTCAGCGTATTCAATTTTTTACATGGCAGCTTTAATTGCATTCCATAGATCTGTTTCGCTGTTATAATGTTTGCCACCTTCGTATAATGTCATCTTCACAATTGACCATAGATTTTCGATCCCATTCAGAAAATGGTTTCATGGTGGCCATTCCATTACGTTTTCTTCTGCAAAGCTTTCATACTCAAAGAATTGACAAGTAACTTAGCTGTCGTGCATAAATACATACTTCACTTTGAAATTGCAAGACGCGGATTTGTGCCATGCAAAGTAATTCTTGTTCGTAAAAATCAGAATAGTTAACACTGTTCAGTTTAACTCTTTCATTGACTTTAAATAGTCTAATAATGATTTGGTCGACAGCCCATATCATAATACTAGGACCTTTTTGTTGCCTTCATTTACCTACAGGTTCACCTGTATTGGATAAAATCTATCTTTTTTGCCCATCTATCAGGTCCATTAAATTTCAATTGAGATTCGGCCGTGAAAAGTACTTTAGAAAAGTCAATTTTCATGTATTTCTTGACCAAATTTAGATGTTTTAAAATATTTCCTTTAGTGAGAGGAGTCCTTTTACAGATTCTAATTCACAAATTATTTTACATATTTTATCCTTCTTGACTCCCTTAATTCCAGCCTTTTCAAAGATCTTAGCGCTGGTCACAATTGGTTGTTTATCTATAACTCGCTTTAGGTTTCGTTCGTCTCGCTGAAGAAAGTTTTTAAAGGTTTTTTCCTTTGCTTAGAGTGTTCAACCTATATTTTCAACGGCCTTCTTTATCGTTCGAAGATCTCTTCAAAGCTGCTTTGCTATCAGCAATATGGACATTCCTTTACTGAATAACATTATTTATTTTCTGTTTTTCAACAGTTTGTGTAGCGTCACTTTAACCATTGTTTCAATATATATTATTGACAAAAGATAAAATATTTTTTTTTAGGTTTCCGATTTCTTATGATAATATTAATTTAATCTGAATATTAACTTCAGTCTGTCTATTTTCATAAATTCCAAATATCTCAAAGATCAACAATTAAAACTGACCAAAAAAAAAATTTTAATATTTTACTAAGAGTGGGAATAGAGGAATTCAGATTTGACAAATATTAATTCAGAACTGATTCAGAGTTATTGAAGTTTATTTGATTTGCCTAACAAACAGGCTGTGTATTACTTGTTAAGTATTCTTCAATGATATTATCGTTCGTGGAATTTTGTCTTAGGTACTTACATGGTTTGTATTTTATAATTTATTTTAATATATTTTATTTATTAATAAATGTCCTGATGAATCATTAAAAATATATACTTTTCTCGGCTTCATATTACCGTAAAGACACCATTTCTCATTCGGTCATAAAACAGTAAATGAATCTTTGTACCCACGAGTAGCCTGGTTTTGATAGGTTAATTTTGTTTTACGGCATATCAAGATCAATGGGTTATTTAATGCCTAAAAGATTTTTGCGATCGGTTTGTATGAATAGAATATGTATTCTTTGTAAGAAATCAATTTGTAGATCATAGGTTCCATTGATTTATTTTTGTAAAGAGGGTCTTTTTTGTCGAGAGTCAAATGTATTGCTGGTAATTTTATTTTTAATTATACTTCTTGTAATATTTTTCTTTCAAAAGTGTATTGCTGGTATTTTTACTATGAACATCTTTTTTTTTTAATTTTTTCATAGTGCTTTGTGCCTAGTTTGGTTTTTAAATATTTGTCCATTTCCTGGGACCCTAACACGTACCACCATCCCCGTGCTAGGGTGGACCTGGGAACAGCAATTAAGATGTGGTTACACGCTCCTCAAAACCTGTTGTAATACTCAAGGCGACGAGTAGCTTGGGGTTGACAGAGTAAACTAGCGAAAATGGTGGAATATTGCAGTTTGGTCCGTTTGGTTAATACTTGTGACACTCATGCGACGTGTTTCTGGATCTTATCCACTGAGTGATGAGGACAAGTGACAGTAACATGAGACAGACATTGCCGCCTTCTGAGCCAATTTCGTAGTAAACTGAGGCGGTTCTTCTTTAATCATCGCGTTCTCATCAAACTGAAAAGTTCGACTAGAATGCAGAATGTTTATGCGTTCGAAATTCCCTTCAATGAAACGGGAAAACCATTTCTGTGATATTCTGTCGTTAATGAAGTCCTGACCGTACATAGCACAAATATCTTAAGCAGCTTTGTCAGCTTCTTTTGAGCTTGATTTAAAAACAGATGTCAAACGTGCTCATTGTTGTTTCCTTGACATTTAATTGCAGTCGAGTGACTCATCTGAAATAATATTTGAATATCGTAATACATAAGTTTCACAGGATGAGTAGAGTTACTAAGAAGCAAAGTATGCGTATGCTACGAAAGTTTATTATTCGAGATCATTAGCAGAACATCAGAAAATAAGAATGTAACAGCCTTATACATATAAACATATATATAATATATATATATATATATATATATATATATATATATATATATATATATATAAGAGTTGAGGACACTCCGACGACAATCAAACCTAAAAACTTTATACATATATTTAGTATCTATAAGTAGCGTAATGGCAAGCAACATTGTCACCAGGTTTTACTGAATTAGCTCCTCCATGAGTGCTCCGTACTTTCAGCCTTGTGCCACATCAATGATACGCTTTGATGGCCTCGTTGACGTGGTGTCATGATTTGTCTTTCAAGATCAGTTACGAATGATTATTAAATTCGATCTTCTCTATGTGATCAATAATTTCATCCTAATATGGTTAGTTTTGCAATTCTACGTGTTGTAATGATTAGCAAACTTGTCTCACAAGGTCAGTTACGACTTAGTAGTGAGGTTGATCTCAATCGAATGTTACATACTTTATGGCTTGGCCCACATCTACGTTACGCATACTACACCGTTTTATAAGCAACTCTGAGTGCTTCTCTAATGGTTGGTTGGTTAGTTTATCAACACTTTTGGTTTATTTCATGCCAAAATGACTTAGCCGATTTGAATATATCGGTAACATATTGCTCTTGCCTATGCTTTCATCTATAGACAAGGATGGAACGGATTTCTGCTTGAGTCTGTTGGGAAAAATTTCTCGATTTTGTACTTGTGTCTTTTCGTAAAAATGAATTATTTTTAAACTTGAGTCTACAAGTAAAATTAATTGTGTTTGTACTTGAATTTATATCTAAGAAATTGTGTATATTCATCAGTCTGCAGATAAATGTTTCTCATATTTATACACCATTCTATCGACAAACGTTGTTCGGTTATTTCCGAATGTCAGTAACTCACAGGTGCCACATTTATAGCAAAGAAGACGGTGCGGTATTGTTAAAGACACTGAAACAAAGAATGCTATTTTATGATCAAAGTAATATCAGAATGAGCAATAGAAATTATAAGGAATATATACCTATGTTTTATAGTTTATGCAAATGTATTTGAAAAGTTACGCCACAAAGGACTGTTCGAACAGGTAAGCTTGATATGTGTGGGAATCATATTAGAATTCAGAACGCATACTGGGAGCAAATCGCAAACATATGGAGAGAAAATGTATTCAATAAATTCACAATGATAGACATGAGCATAAGACAAAGATGTCTTATCACCGGATTTATTCAACTTCAAAGTGAAGAAATCCTGAGAGAATTAAAAGTCCCACCAGAATTTATTATTGACAGCTACAACCATAACATTAAGCATTCAGACGTAACTGTGTAGACAGCAGACACAAAAAGGTAACTTCAGTAACGCCTTAAGAAAGGTAGTAAATGAAATGGCAAGATATCAATTGTAAGAGTACAAATTCACATACCAAAATTTTAAAAAAGTTTTAAAATTTATTAAATTTTATATATATTTATAGGATATTTGAAACAAAAGATTAAAAATGTCACACGGAAATTAAAAGGTATTACCGAAAGTTGCCTTCCAAAACTTGAGAAATTATAAAGAACAAAACAATTTCGTTAATAAAAATAAAGAAGATGCCTTCCAAAAGTTATGAAATTATTAAGAACAGGAAAATTTCGTTAGTAAAAATAAAGAATTACTGTACTTTCATGTAATATTAGTACTCCTGAATGATAGTTTTTGCCGGATCATCTCATGAGAGATGGACGAGAGACTTGAGGAAATAACAATATGGTACTACAGAAGGATACGGATAATGCCATGGACTGAATACGCGAGCAATGTCGAAGTTTTAAAGATATTGGAAACAAAACAAGTATACTGATACGCAGCATCGGAAAGCAACAGATAAAATTCCTCCGGTACATAGTGAGGATAAAGGGCTTGGAAAATTCGACACTCACATGACATATAGAAGGCAAGAGGGGTGGAGGAAAACATCGCATAAATTAAATAACGACCTTATGCAAATAGTTGGCAGAAGTAAGACTAGGAAATATATCAAAGACATAAACATTACTAAAGGGCTACAAACGAAGGAAGTTGTGGACAACCACGATTACGCACGCACAGAACAGAAACAGCATATAGAAGAAGTTATTAATAGATTATTACTATTATATACTGTTGGATTCTGTCCGGTCTACCGAGACAGAAAGCACGCTAATGTTTATAAATACATAGGTATAAGTTTTGCTATTGAAATCCTTTTCTACATCATTTGCAGGAATAGGTTATTCAATAAGATAAAATATTTTTTTTTCTTTCGAGTGTTAATTAAAGATTTTAAAGAACATAAGTGGAGATTGATATTATATTTTTCTACTAACCACTTAAATTTAAGTGTTTCTATTTCGGACTATAAAATCAACTTTCCCCAAAGATATAAAGTAATTCTATATCGCATCATACATCTGCAAACTTGATAGACACATCCTTTTTATCATTACGATACGATTAATAGCCAAAGAAACTGGGGACCTTTTCGTTATAACTTCTTTAATTAAATGTATTTCCTATTTTCCAAGTAAACTACACAAGCAATCCTATATTTTAAAAGTATGTCAGAGATTATGGAACAGCAGTTTTCATTGTATGGAGTTCAACTAAGTCGAGCTGTTTATATAAGTGTCGATAGCAGGGGAAACCTTAAAAAAAAAACATGAATATTTTAACTATTAACTAATGTTTATATCTTAATTTTTCCTCAAATCCTGGCGGTCATGATAAGGAAAATAATCGTCAGAATCATATCAGTATTTATACACGACTGAAGATTTATTTAAAGTTAATTTAAAAAAAGGGGATTAATTTGATTTTCTCACAAAATAGAAACAACCTGGAGAAACCAGATAATATAAGTTTTTTTTTTCCAAGCAAATATTCATTGAAAATGAAATTCAGAATGTTAAAATTATCAGTTATTTCATGATTTACCCGAATTGAAAAAAGCTGTCAAATGTTCGAATAAAGAAATATACATCTACTAGATTTCATTATTTGTCTTAGTTTCATCCGACCTATCTTGGTATAACAAGTGAAAATTGTCAAATTATGTTTATTTAATTGTGCCTGTATCCCGGAATTAGATCCCAGAGTTTAAGTGTAACGAAAAAGATTTCATTTTGAAGTTTTTCAGGCGAGAATGTATTTCTAATCTTCTTGCTTTAATATTATTGAAGTTAGATTTAGATAGGAGCTAAAATAAAATATCCAAATAATATAACATCAAGATTCGTTAATCATTTATAATGCATTGAAATGTATCTTAGTGATTCGCACTCATCTCCTACTCGCAAAGTAGGCGTGTGTTTAAAAACGCGCAGTGTTCATGGTTCCCAGGGGAAATCAGAAATATAACGAACTCAACACAGAAAACAGATATTTTTTTTCGCTTGTCAGTTGATATATGGGTCATCAGATACTGACAAATCTTTTAAAAAATTGTATTTCCTTATGAATATCATTTGTTCTGTAAAAGACTTATATCGACGAAATGATGAAATTTTATACTTATTTAATTAAGTTATTATGAGGCTGCATGTAGAAAATGGAGGTTGCGGTCAAGAATGTGAAGATGCGTGCATTAAAATAAGAAAACATAAAAACACACAGCAATATATATTTCCATTTACGAATGTACATGTAAATGAATGAATTTATAGCACCTATATTTAAAGAAACCTTATCCGTGCCTATGTGAACAGATATATATATATATATATATATATATATATATATATATATATATATATATATACTGTCATCCACAGACAAACCGTTTCGAAACCCGAGTGATTAGATATCAACCAGAGATCTTACCACTAGGCCATCGTCGCACGGCAGAAAGGACAGGAATTTTAACGCTTTTCTCTATACCAAATGAGTTAGCGACTCGGAGAACCCAATTCATACTTGAAGAGTAATACTTAACAGCAGTAAGACCCGCTGTTTTTAAACACCCTTTCAGCTCAATCGGATTTCCGGGGGCATATATAGTCATCCACAGACAGACTGCTTCGCTGTATCACAGCTCCCCAATGTGGCTAGAGGTCTGATTGCTTCAATCCGCGATTGAAACCCGACTGATTTGACAGGTAACTTGGCCTTTGTCGCAGGAAATGGAGTTTTAACGTTTATCTCTATAAGAAATACGATAATATATATATATATATATATATATAAAATTTGTGACTGGTAAGGATAATTACAAGGGGTATCCAGAGAGATCTCAATGTAAACTACAGAGCATTATAATAATAATAATAAATCAAAATTGAAAATCTTAAAGATTTATTTCCGTTATAATTTATTTCGTGAATATTTCTATATATTCATCTCTTCAGACTGAAACCGTTTACCATGACTGATATAATAGATTTGTCCGGAAAATTTGGTATATTTCTTTCAAATCTGATTACACATCACACGATGTATACAATTTCAAAATTTAAGTGAGAAAAAGTCTTGGACAGGTCATTTTAATTTAGTTTTACATCTATTCCTTCATCTTTTTTTTTCACTTTCTCTTCCTTCATCTCCCCTTTGTCTTTCTCCCTCTATTTTAAGTTTTAAAAAGAATTTTATATTCGAAAAAAAATTTTTTTTCTTTCTTTTCTTCTCTCTTGCTTTACATTCCTTCTGTTAATCGAGTATATCAGTCCGGATTAATTGTCTCCATTGATTAAGAACTTTCGGTTTGAAGAGAGGAATAGAGAAATATTCAGGAAATAAATTATAACCGAAATGGATCTTTACTGTTTTCTTCATGATATATATATATATATATATATATATATATATATATATATATATATATTATTCCTATATGCATGCATTAGGATGTCGATTTTACCCTTTTTTTCGCAAATCAACTTACAAGTCTAGATAGTTTAATGATATAAAATGTCACACCAAATTTAGATACCTAGTGTTTAACCCCTTTTGAGGAAATGCAATCAAATCCGGCATTGAGAGTCGACCATTTTACCGCCATCATTAGCAATGGATCGTATGTAAGAATTCTATTTGTGTTTTGGTGTGAGTTTGAGCCCCAACAATCTTTCAAAGCACGATGCTTCCACGAGAGTATCTCCGTTCATCTGATTGGGGATAATTCGGAGTCAGATCGGCAGTGATGGAGCTTGGTCTTCGAAGCAATGACTCTAAGGAGACAGATTTACTCCATTCGCTAGTTTGTGCATAATTGGAATAGAAACAAGTCACCAGTCTCTAACCATCGAGTGGTCATAGGTGCTCGCGTTTATATTCGGTATAGACGTTTATAAATGATTTGAATATATTCTTAGGCAGATAATTTATATGAATGAAAAAGAGGATTAAATCGTGGAGTGATCCCTGAAAGACGCCTACGTTGACCGCTAGAACTCCGTAGGGTTGACCATTAGTAACTATCTTCAGGGACTTACTTGTTAGGAAGGATTTTTTGATTGAGGTTACCTTTCCAGTGATTCCATAACAGGGGAACGTGTGTAGTAAACTTTTATGCCACACACTGTCGAACTTTTTTTCCCATGGGTGATATTGCTGCTTAAAATAGTGATATATAATTTCCTGTTCTTTGTAGATCTTAATAAAATTTGTCATTTATTTATCTCACTGTTGTAACCTAGAGAACGTTACTGAATGGAAGAATCAAATGAATCTTGGTAATGAGCGGTAATACTTAGGACACGAACAACACATAAAAGATTCGCCATTGGCGCGTAGAAGTAGTCAACTGCTAGAAGTCAGTCAAGTGAATTCCACAATGAATCTTCAACTGTAGGATATCTAACAACTGCCCCACGCGGTTAGATGTCACACGAGGGCGAATTTAATGTGGGTTATCCGAGCCCGTAGAAATTTTCCCATGGACCTCGTATAAAACTGTGTCAGGTGTCTGTTTCCCGAGACTATGCCCTATGATTCGTCTGGGGATTCTCTCTGCCTGGAGGTAGAGTTTGACCAGCAAAGCTGGAGACAAATCTCTAACAGCAGACCAACATACAGTATTTACTACTATATTTATTTGAATACCTGTTATCGTCCATAGGTATGCTACAACACTCACCTAACCCCTGTTTTCCAGATCTTTTTCTTATCCCTCTTACTTCTTGTTCTACTAACCACGTATACAAGTGCGTGATGTTATGTCCGCATTCTCTTTTATATGTCCTGTTAGTGTTAATTTTTCTAAGACCGTTTTCCTCATTATATCCCTTTGTAATTTCAACTGATTATATCTATTTCCAAGTATAAATGTCAATTTGCTTCCAGTTTCCCTAAATCTTCGTTATTACTCACATGTTCAGTCCATGGTATTCAGAGCATTCTTCTGACGAATCCCATTTCTGTTGCCTCGAATCACTTCTTCCTTTGTAATAGGATTTTTCAGCACTCACTACAATATACAAGGACTGATATATTTAGTAGTATTGTCTAAATGATAGCCATAGTAATATCAGTATATTTGAAAGAAATACAGTAAGTATGGCCTGTTATTATAGGCAAGATATATAAACACAATTTGTAATTAGTCAAATAATGATATTAAAATAACAATAATAATGCCAAACATAAAGGAATTATCTATGAATTATTTATAATAAGTTAAGTAAATTAAAATGATTTTTGATAAAGGACAACGTCAGCGTCACTGAAAGTTCGTGAAGTCCTCAAGGATGTAACGCTTCGCATAATATCTCATTTACACTTTGTTATTCGTTTTCCTAAAGTTGTACTGTTATATAAAATGTATAAATTATTTTCTCCCAATAATTGCAGGTATATTTCCTCTTTTATTTTATTTATTAATTATATATTTTTTATTCTTTTTGTTTATTTTTGTTTTTTATTCATGAAAATTCTATTTTAATGTTATTATCCTTTTAGACTAAACCATAACGATTTCCTCAAAGATGAAGAAGAGACTCTAGGCGGCAACGATATGGTTCTGCAAAGGATACTAATGATATCATGGACCGAGTGTGTGCGAAACGATGAGGTCTTAGAGAGGTTGCAAACAAGGAGGAGGCTTATACTTAATATCGAGAAGACGCAGCTGGAGGTCATGGGACGCATAATGAGTAAAGAGCGTCTGGAGAATCTGATACTCACGAATAGAGGAGGAAAAGGCAAGGGAGAACAACGGGTGACATCCATGGCGTATTTAAGCAAGTGGATGAGAGAAAGTGGTCTGTGGGAGGAAAGAGAGGGAAGAAACATTTTGAGAGCTGAAAGGAATAGAGGGAGTTGGAGGGACAAGATCGCCTATATCCAGAAAAGACAGGACACATAAAAGAAATATAATAGTTAATTACATATATGTGAGTATCATTTTGAAATAACTTAACCGTTGTTATTATTAGTATTATTAATATT
Source organism: Acanthosepion pharaonis (assembly GCA_903632075.3). Classification (NCBI taxonomy): domain Eukaryota; kingdom Metazoa; phylum Mollusca; class Cephalopoda; order Sepiida; family Sepiidae; genus Acanthosepion; species Acanthosepion pharaonis. Next base: position 203,388 of record CAHIKZ030000837.1, on the reverse strand, counting down.
CATATATTATCTTCTCGCATACTTCCCTTTTTCTATATGCATCTGTATGGTTATACACATTTAGATACATACTTTCTCTATTCTCGTTCTAATTCACATATTTAATTTAAATTATAAATAGTTTTGGATTAATTTAATTTTATTCCGATTTTTAACTTGTGTCCTATTGTAAAAATTTATATTAATGACATTTCCGTGTTCATTTCCCTGGTAAAAAAAATAAATTATTTGCCAAGCAAAGTAGTATTATGCAGGAGAAAGTAAATATTTTTTGTTAGTTTGTTTTACTTTCAAAATCTATACTTCTACATGTCAACTTACTGTAAAAATACTATTTTTCCATCCAATATATATATATATATATATATATATATATATGTTTATATATATATATTTTATATATATATTTATATATATACATTTACTATATATAAATATATATATATATATATATATATATATATATATATATATTCTTTTTAAAAATATGCTTCCATCGCGACGCAGATAATTTCCATTTTCTGAGTCACGATGGAATCATATTTTTTAAAAAAGAAAATAATTGTAATATTTTGCTCTAATGTTTATATCGACCATTGTTTTTTTTTAAATAATTGCTAAGAACACCTCATTAAAAATCTTACTTTCTTTTCTTATTTCATATATATATATATATATATATATATATATATATATATATATATATATATATATATAAATCCAAAGAGTATGGAATCCAGGTAGAACTCAATGTTCAGGACAGAGTAAGAATATAATATAAAAGGCTTAAACACTAATATTCCATGGTTATAATTTATTACATTGTTATCGTGATCACGATCCAAATCATCTGACCTCCAAATTAAAAAAGTATAATTTTGGGCAATTTCAGACAGAATTTCCTTGTTTTCTAAGGAGGATTATTCGTAATTTGGAATAGTCCATCAATAAAATTAATCAACACAACACAAAATGTATATTCTCTTCAATATCATTAGCGATAAAGTACATTTGCTCCCTAAATACACAATATATATAATTTTGACATATACATCCTACTCTGATCAAAGGACAAAGCAATTCACTACAGTTAAAATGTTTAGACATTGCCTTGGCTTTTACAACATTTCACCATTCCAAGCGGATATTCTGTTATCACAGTGTGGGAAATCTAATAAGAAATATGATGAAATGAAAAAGAAAAAATATCTAAATAAAGCAAAAAAATATATATGTCGTCCGTATTCTTGCGCATGTGCATTCGCACTAATATAATAAATTTAGTCCAGTGAAGTTCTAAAGTACGAAATGCATCACACGAAAACTTTGTCATACATTTTTCCCAACATGTAAATGTGTAATGGCTACATATTTCTGAGCAGACGCTCTATTTTATAAAACCCGATAAACCCGGATATCTCATTAATGAAAACCTATCTCAGTTCTTTCTGTTATTCATTTTTACGACTAAAATTACTGCTCTTAACTCTAATCTAATAGACTATTTCAAATATGAGAAGAATCAATACAATTATTCTTAACTGCGCCGAAGTAAATTCACTGAAATTATTTGCATTCATTTGTAGATCATAAGAGAAAAACATTTTACTTCGATGAAAATATCTAGAGAATGACTTGAGAGTAAGTCATACTGGTTCTTACAACATTTTACCATTCTTGACTGATCTGTTATCACAACGTTCGATATCTAATAATAGATGTGATGGAAACATAAAAAAAAATCAAAAAAAAATCTATGTGATATCGGCTAGATTATATAAAACAAAAAAAATTGGTCATCATCATTTGTACGTGCGCATGTGTAACCACACAAACATAAATTTAGTCCTTTGACATCGTAAAGTACAAAACGCGTCACACGAAAATCATTTTCAACTCATCATACATTTTCACTAATATATATATATATATATATATATATATATATATATATATATATATATATATATATATTTCGATTAAAGGTGCAGTTCAATTTACATGAATCATTCATACAAAAAACAAATATAGAAGTTAATGATTTAAATGGCGAGAATACATCTTCGCAAACAATTTCAATAAAAGTACACTAACCCCGAACATGTATATGAATGATATGATTCCTGTTTATAAATTCCAGTTGCATAAGGTCTTTTTTTATTGAAATTGTTTGCGAAAATGTATTCTCGCCATTTAAATCATTAACCTCTATGATTTTTTCTTGTATGCATGATTCATGTAATTATATATATATATATATATATATATATATATATATATATATGGCAAATTATTTTTGAGTAGATGCTCCTATTTTTATAATGGTTAAATATCGTCTCACTGAAAAGTCGAATGTCTCATTAATGAAAACCTACCTCACTTCGTTCTTAATCAAAATTTAGTATTCATTTCTACGACCATATTTGTGTGCTCCTAACTCTAATCTAATAGACTATTTCAAATATGAGCAGAATGAATGCTATTATTCTTAGCTGCAGCGAGGTACATTCACTGAAATTATTTGGATTCATTTGTAGAAGTAGATTAGGCGGTTTTTGAATAATGCATGAAAAGTTACAAAAGGCTTCTTTAATGAAATATCATGACGAATTAAGAAACAATAGAGATTACTTGCTGGCAGCAGATCACAATTCTTGCAAATATTAACGAGGGTTCGTCTTAATTCTTCCTGAATGTAATTACTATTGAAAAGACCAGATACTCAGCAATATATTCACATTTCACGACAACATCTTAGAAAGTATTCATGATTCTTAGAAATAGGCAATGTCTGAATGAAAGACGAAACTTTTGATTTATAAAAATAGTTGTCTCTCTTCTAAAATGCTTTTAATTCTTCCCACGTGTGATTTATTTCATTTTCAATTTTCTATATTTTTATTTCTATTCCACCATCATTATCACCATCAAAATTATCACATTATCCCCCTTATCATCATTATCATTATCACCATCATCATTATCACATTCATCATTATTCTCACCATTATTATTATCACCATTATCACAATTGCCTCAACTGCTTCAATCATTCAGGTGGGGGTACAGACGGTAGAGGAAACATGCCTGGCATCTCAGCTTCCATTATTTTCCCCGCGCCGTTGCTATATATATTTTCATGGTAATTTTTCGGATGAACTTTCCGCTGTCCTACGTAGATTTATGAATTTAAGCGTAGTACCTGACTAATTTGAACTCACTAATTTGAATTGGATTGGATAGATGCAACCGCATGTTCTATGCTAACGGTTTTTACTCTCACACTTCTGGCTTGTGGAAATCACATCAGATTCCATTTTTTCCAGCCAGCTTTGTTCTTCAAAAATGTAAATGCAATGTCAATCGACATCTACTGTATTTTTGCTTCTTTTATTGCTCTCTCTCCTTAAGAATGTTTCTCATTTTTTTTCTTTTTCTTTCAAACGTAGTAAGCTCTTGTGCCTTGGTGCTTTTACCACATTGCTTGTTGAGAAATGATTTAAAAAAAAAAAAAAAAACTCTTACAATCTGATCTGTTGACAGTGGTTTCAGGAGTTCCGGCATTTTCATGTCCTTTCCCTAGAAGCATAGAGGGTGCGAATTTGCGACGTTCCGATAGTTGTACACTGCGTTGGTGGCTTGATGGTATTTGTCGCTCCAGTCGCCCACTTGTCATGCCCATCCTGGAGTGTGTCAAATGGACACGGAGCTGTTGTTGTTCCGGACTTCGACTGACCTCTTGTATAGCGTTTCTTTGATTCTTCTTCTTCATAATCATTTCGGTGGGCTTTCAGATAGCTTGGTAGCAACCATCTTCTATCCAAGAATTGTAGACATGATAATTTCTTTCGTGCCCTCTCTTTGATTGTTTTAATCCACTATGCATCTAAAAATGTGTGCATCAGAAATGGAAAGATTTAGAAAAAAAATTTCCATGAAACCTGCAAGAAAAACCAGGACTTAAGAGTGAAGAAGATTACCTTTATGCGTCTTTTCTGTCTTCCCAATATTTGATGCTATAAAGGATTAGATTAAAGAAAAAATACAATGAGATATGCAACTACCACATAACGTTCAACCAAACATCATTTTGACATTCACTATTTGCCGTCTTTGGGATGGGACTCTTTTATATTTAAAACTGTTCCACATCTTTACCACACTAGCATTGATGGACGCGGCTGAGAGATGTCGTTCCTCTTAACTAGGTTGCCGCGTGTCACTCCAGATCAAGCGATCAATACGTCTAGTCATTTTGATGGTCTGCTGTAAATTGTGTGCAATGTTTTTTTCCAGCATCATGCTATTTGTCTAATCGATATGACCCACGTTTTTAACCCTTAGATATACGTGTTGATTTCCTACAACGAAAACGTATTTTTAATTATATGTCGTTAGGGCAATATTGAAGATGAAAGTAAAATGTTAAATTGATAAATTTGAGTTTCTAAATAAAATTATTTACCATTGTAGTGATAGAAAAATAAATATATATTAAGAAGAGAAAAATTTCAACATCTTTAAAAAATACATGTATGTTCAAGATCGCTAGACCGTGAACTTTTATTTCGATCAATCAATCGGAAACCTTCCAGGCCAGGATACGAATATCATAGACTTGTTCTCAACCAGGATATGAGGTTCCTGATCCTGGATCAATCATAAGCTAAGCTGCATTTTTGAATCGGATCTCTTTGCCCCGTCAGATACTTATATAAAGAGATGGATAGACAAAATTAAATCATAATCGATGAATTAATATTATTAATTCTCCGATGCTGCGGTCATCATATCATATCCAAAGCCGAAATACGTCATATGCACGACCCACACACGCGCTTACATGCATGCATGAACACATAACTGGCAAATTCTACATTTTAAATTGGCGACAAACATGCTCATACGTTGGCATTGACACATACTTATATATTTAATCAATCGTCTACTATGTCTGAACACACAAACGCATATATATGTGTGTGTGTATTACTGGAATCTCTCTCTGTCCCGTATGCACTACGTCATTTAAATTTTAACCTGTAAAAAAAGATGAAAAATCATTCTTTAAGCTTTAATTTTTTTCAAAAAAGTAACAGCATTTGTTTGTGAATAATTTAAGAAAATTTCATTATAATCCGACAATTATTCGATTTTGAAGAATTTTCAATAAAATGTGTTTAACGCCAAAAATACATTAAAATTTCCAATGCTGTTTTTTTTATGCGTTCTTCTTTCAGAAATATAAACTAAAGAAAGAAAAAGGTTAACAAATTTATTTTCTTTTTATTATAAAAGAGGACATGCATCTTATTCCATATGAATTTTTTACGATAACAGAACAAAAAATATTGAAACTATTTACTCACATATGGATGTTTGCTTAATAAGTAATTTTAAAGCTTACATCACGCAATTTCATAGACCATTTTACACATTTAGAACTCCGTAATAATATTTTCATTGTATGTATAAATTTGATGTTTTTTTGTTCTCTTTTACTTCTTTACTTCTTCACACGTATTAGCTTTATAATCTTGCTTCTTGCTTCATTTTTATACTGCAAAATTATTGTTATTAAACAATTTCCAAACTAGGATTGTAATATTTAATTAATCAGAAATGAGAAAGTTAATACTATCATTTAAAAAGAAGAAAAAAAGAAAATCATTTATATCAAATGATTTTATAATGTTTCATAATGTTAGATTTCTGAACTAACAACACAATTTAACAGGAACTATTCTCATCTTCGGAATAAGTTTTTTTTCCTCCAGTAGTATTGTCCTTTAGACAAATTTGGAAATACATCTCTTTACTTAAAAGCCGTAAATGAAGAATTTGAATTCCTTTTGAAACATGTCACATTTCCGTAAACAAACCTTATAAGTAAAAACAAATAACTTTTGTCAAGTTATAGTACATTTAGTTTCTGATTTTTCCAAACATATTTTAACAAAATTTACCCGATATAAACAATCCGACGCTTTTCATCCGCAAATAATAATTGATAGACCGTATGTCCAAATATTACTTTAGATCATATATATATATATATATATATATATATATATATATATATATATATATATATATATATATATATTATCTAATATAGTGTTTCATTGAGCAATTAATATTCTTAACATCAATTTGATAGAGATCGCGTAAATGTTAAGTATCTTCGTGCCATAATCTGTGGGATTTGTCAAACAAAATGTCTCTTTTTTTTCTAAAAGATCTGATCTGAGAGGCAAATTAATGTCAAAAAATCATCTTTAGCAATTAAAAATCTTGAATTGTTATAATGTGTATAAAGAGAGTCATTTGGAGACTGACTTGACTTGTATCGATTTTCACCCTGGTCGGGTTGAACCGGCTTCCTCCCGAGCAAATACGGCAACACGGACCATCGCTGCCCACGCTCGCCGATCCCGAGCCAGGTCACATGTAACAAGAAGTTTTTTTTCAATATTTGAAACAGCCGCAATATCTAAAATAACAGGCAAGTTAGCCACATCATTAGTTAATACTAATGTTTGTCTGTCTGAATTTAAACAATTCAATTCGCTGATAGTTCATTGAACAAACTCATCAGACAACCAATGTGAGCTATATAAGCAAAATTGTAAAACAGTCCGGAATTTTAAAAGATTATTTAAACCAGACACGGAAGTTTAAATATCTGGAAAGCGTTCTGACAGAGGATGGTAAATGCGACACTGAGATCCGTAGACGTATTGTGATAGCGAAGGACGCATTCCAAATGATGGTCAGCCTATTGCGTGACAGGAGGATTTCTTTGGTAACGAAGAAAAGAATACTAAGCTGTTACGTGACATCTGTCCTTCTTTACTGCTGCGAACATTGAACGATTTCCTCAAAGATAAAGAAGTGACTCGAGGCGACACAGATGTGCTTGTACAGGAGGATTATGAGGATATTATAAACCGAGCGTGTGAGCAACGATGAGGTCTTAGAGAGAAGTCAAACCATGAGGAAGCTTATACTTAATATCAGGAAGAGGCAGTTGAAGTACCTGGAACGCATAATAAGAAAGGGGAACCTGGAAAATCTGATACCCATGAGTCGAATAGAGGGAAAGAGAGACAAGGGAAAACAACGCAAATCATACCTAGCGGGGTTAAGCAAGTGGATGACAGAACGTGGTCTGGGAGAAGTGGCAGAGGAAAGGAACCTGTTAAGAGCTGCAATGGATAAAGGGAGGCGGAGAACCATGATATCCTACTTCCTGAAAAGACACGGCCCATAGAAATAATTTGTTTTTTTTTTTTTTAGTGTGTAAATCAGCAGGATTTTATGCTGTCGGAACATTTAAAACAGAGATTAAAAACAAGGTCACTCATTTTTTTTATATTTTCCTTAATATCTTTTAGTATGTTTTTAACAAACATACATTGTGCTTTAATGTCTTCAGACAGTAATCAAGATAATACAACCTGAGCATCAGCACCTAATAAAGTTTTTTATTACATTTGTTTTAAAGTTTTTAATATATTAAGCATACATTTAAAGACCAAATGAACAGATAACATCTCTATTGATGGCAAAGTTCTCCTAACCAAAGGGGAAATGCTAGCTTTGGCAACTATCTATTTAACCGAACCCTTTTGAAGATATAAACTGTAAAATCGAATGCTTTTTTGACGCATCACAAAAAATTAATAAAATCGGAAATAATAGAAGTGTCAACTCTAAATCTAGTAAGTCTTAATTATACAATGAAATAAGTCTTACAAATATTTTATTCCACACATTTCGAACGACTGAAGGTGTACGTTCATCTTAACCCAAATTCCTTTCCAGATGTCGCTAAGGAGTTGTCTCCTCTTCATTTTGACCAGTAAGCAAAGGGCTAAACGATCATGGGCACTAGAATTTTGTGACAAAAATCCTCTTTTTGTATCAGCCACACTACGCATAGCAATATGTAATTCATCGTTCACTGGATCATATAAATAACCCAGTACTTTTCATAAGAACATTCGCAGACATTTAAACATCCGAGTCTGCTTTAAATAGTCTTTCCGTAGTGTTTTACTGTTTTGGTTGCATAGCTCACATTGGTTGTCTGGTGAGGTTGTTCAATGGCCTACCAGCGAACTGAATTGTTTACATTCATACAAACACTAGTATTAACTAATGCTGTGCCCAACTTGCCTGTTATTTTAGATGTTGCAGCTGTTACCAAACTTTTATCTTTTTTCATTTCCGACCTTAAAACTTCGCAGTATTACAAGATCTTAAAAAATTTATTTCAGCCATTGCATTACGATACAAGCTTCATAACATCACAGAAGTATTGTGAGTTTCGATAAGAATATCTACACAAAATCGTTAAGTATTATTTCTTTATATGAACTATCAGTGTATCTTTCGACATGATATTTTATGATAAAGTTAATTATGAAAGGACAGACTACAAATCTAAAGATAAGAGTTTTATAACCGATACTGACATGTTTGTGTTAATCTTCTAGCTGAAAGCAAGAATTGGAATTTATAGAAAATATATGCAAATTAGAACACAATTCTCCAAAATGATATTTATTGTTACATTTTCAACAAGGATCCAACAATCTCATATTACCTCAACAAACATCCTTGGAATGGTTAAGACTAGAACATTTAATACACAACATATAAACTTCACATTACTGCAGTCTGTCTTTTAAGGGCAGGTAAATTTTGCAATAAATAGTATTATGTGTATTACTTTTGCAAAAATTACATTAATCATCAATGTTAGATTTAGTATAAAAGTTCTGCAATGTAGATACATTTCTGTTTTTATCATTAGTCTCAAATTTATTAAGAACGAAATTCTTAGCATTAAAAGCCTGTTTGATTGTAGCATAGTTTTTTGGTTTAATTATTTCTAAAGTTTTATTATTTTAAAGTAATTATAAAATATATCATTAAGACAGGGATAATTGTTTCGACCTACATTAACAATTACTCTTCTCAACATAACAGGTAAAATATCAAAGAAATATCTAGTATCTTATGCAAATTAGATAGACAAGTATAAATAGAGAATAACTGGCGAACTTAGTGTAGCTATACCTAGAAAACCCGCATGCTATTCAGGACACGAAGAACTGTACTTCTACTAATATTACTACTACTAGAAATACTGCGCCGAGATTTACGCAAAGCATAAGCATAACATTATGAAAATCATATATTTATTATCCGGTCTGTCATTTTCCAGGAAATTCAAATTAAAGGAATTTTTCAATTCAAAAATTTGTTTTAAACTTTGATAAGAATATTTTTACAGCGTTCAACTCATATTCTCGTAAAACCTTGGATTCGGTTATAGATTCAAAAATACTATTTATATTATATTCCCGATCCAGAAATACTTTATTCAAAATGACTACGACAATGTCAACATTTAAGTCGGAAATGGAACGATGACTTATGATTTTTTAAAATACTAAGATGCAAAAAATTATTTTTAATACTAAGAACGCAGTTTTCAAATTCTTATGATAAATTATCATAATCTGAATTTTTACTGAGACAAAATTTCAGGATTGAATTCAAAACATTTAAGTTTAGGAGCAACATTATAATGAGAAGAAAAGAAATGTGAATTACTAGACACAAGACAAGCTGCGTTCATTTCTTAACACAAAAAAAATGGTAATGCGAGCATAAATAAAGTTCCCGCCCTGTTATGTTCTTCATAACTTCATTCTCAAAATAGCAATTAATAATTTGCTCATTAATAAGATTTAAAGAGGTTAATACTTCCATGACTCTCTCTTTTTGAATTTAAAAAAAAAATACTTTTACAAAGTTCATTTTCTTCAGATTTAATATATTGAACAATGTGTTCCTTGATAACCTTTTTAAAAAAATCTCTTTTTAAGCTTTACAGTAGCAGACGACTTCATTTTTAATGTTCAATTAAAATACAATTTAAAAATTGAACAAGTATTTTAAAACAAGGTTAATAAACATCAGTTTACCAAATTGTAAGCATGCAACAAGCATGCAACAATAAAACATTCATATCTGTGAACAGAAAATGCCTTAATAATAGTGTTTAAAATTATCTTTATCCACTAAAAATGAATGAAACTAAATATGCATAATGAAAGAAAAAAAATAAAACAGAATCATTCGTTTTATTTATTGTTTTTGTGTTTTTTGGGGTTTTTTTTTTACGCGTTCTTCTTTCAACAATATGAACACAAGAATGTATAGGATACGGAGATTTAACATTATTATCATAAAAAAGGGCATGTATGTTATTCCATATGGTTTTTACCTTATACCTTGTAAGTTAAAACAAATAATATTTCTCAACTTACACTAAATTTACTTTCTTATTTTTTTTCCAAAACCATGGAAACATACTTGTAACAAAAGTCACCCGATACAAACAATCTTACACTTTTCATCCTCAAATAAAAATCGATTGACCATATGTTTGAATATTACTTTAAATTATATATTTTTATCGAATATATTGAATAAAATTTGAATAATTCAACACAATGAGACGATGATTCTTTAGTAAATAATTATTTTACGTGGTCTACTCGGATTATTTACCACAGAACCGGAAATGTTATCATCTTTATCACGTAAAATATTTGTTAGTAAACTCGAATAATATATCGCAGAACCAGAAATCTTAACAATCTTTTTAATAAAGAACTTTTCTCTCTTTGAGATCCCAAAACTTCTATGAGCTCAGATCTTAATTCTGAGCTGATGCTTGAAGAACACAAACAGATCCTGATGAGAACAACATACGTAGTGTAAAATTCCCTCTTTCGTGACGCCAATACTGCCATTATTGTCATGGCTAGCAACGTAAGAAACATCATCTGTTTCACCCAGGTGAACGGGGCCGACACATTTTCATAAGCGTAAACGAGGTCGATGGACAGAATCTGATCAGGTGCGATACAAGCCGCCAACTTGACGACATATTCACAGAAAGGGCGTACCTGTGGACAATGTTAGAATTCGTGCGCAACGGTTTCTTCCAAGCCAAGGTCACACCGATGACAGTCGGCAGATTCGCCCAGACCCATTCTGAAGAGCACGTCATTGACAGGTAGCACGTTCCGAATCAATCGCCAGGTAAACAAAAACTGTCGCTCAAGACCAAAAAGAGTGCAAATCCGATGCCGACAAGCCGAGCAAGCCACAAAAGGGGATGTTCCCCGACCCCATCTACTTATTCACGATACAATAGCCTAGGAGTCTGTGAGAGGTTACAGGACTGAGAAAAGACCCTCATTTTCTGACTGAAGAATAACTCTAACTTTTTTTGTGAATTAGAGCGAACGATTCCCCAAGATCTCTATCTATAAAAGGCATGATGTGTGTGTGTAACGAATGCACGGCCGCAATTTTCGACGGATTTACACCAGAATTTACATGCACATGCTCTAAGTTAGCGGGAAGGCCAAGACCGACTTTGCATTTCCCAACTCCCATCAATAGTGGAAATAATCGATTTTTTCATGCTTCTACGGCAGTTTTCATGTAGTTTGCGGCCATTTTGTACTGGCAAGCGTGACAGCCAACAGCTGGCTGCCACGAATATAGGCAGGAAGATTCTATTGGCCAGCGTGAGAGCTAAACAGCTGACTGACATGAATGTTAACTAGCATACTAGCATGCAAAAAAATCGATAGCTGCATTCGTCACAATTGGTAAAAATTTAAATTTGTAAGGCACTTTACTCCAATTGGCTCATTCACTTGCTTAAACTCAACGTTGATTCTGATTCCGCAGAACTGGGTTGGGTGTGAAAAAATATATGTTGTTAACATTGTTTTTTCATTCGGTTTTTCCAGTTACGAGTCCTTTTTTGAAGCTGATCATTTTGTGTTCATTTTGTTCAGTTCTTTTTACATAACAGATTTAATGTTTAGTATAGAGCTTAGAGAAAATTCGCAGTGTGAGATAGGCAAGAAGTAAGGCATGTAGCAACATCAGCACGGCAAAGGGCACTCCTTTAAAGGTAAGGAAGGGCAAAAATATTTTAAGTCTAGTGATAGCGATTGCTGTATGAGTCGTACGATATTTGAACCAAGCACGGGCAATGCCGGGCCATGCAGCTAGTTTAACTATAAATAAAAAAAAAGACGTTAAATGAACGCTAGTTGTAGATTTCAAAAGAGCGCCTAATATTTAAAAATTAGCTGATTAAGCTTTTTTTTATTTATCTTTACTAATGTTTTTCTTTTTATATAAAATGGCTTTTAATATATATTCATTTATAATTTATAATTTTAAATAAAATTTTCAAAATGCTAACGTTTGACCCACCCTCTGACTCTAGACAAATATTTTAACCGACATTTCGAACGTGCTAGAAAGGGTTCAAATTCAATAAAATAATGAAAACAATAATTTTCACTGTCCTCTTGCTAATAACATAATGATTACGTTAATAAAAAAGAAAGAAAAGAAAAACTTGGTTTTTATCAAGTTTAGGGATTTTTTCATCATGGTAAACACTTTTTTAAACAATTTTGGTGGTACAGTGTAACCCGGATGTAAGAGAGTTGTCGGGACCGGAGAAGACGTCTCTTTTATCCGGGTTTCTCTTATATCCGGGTTTGGTCTATTTTATATACATCAACACAGGCTCTAATTTGGGACCAGAGAAAATCTCTCTTATATCCGGGTTACACTGTAGCTAATTTTAACTCACTGTGAATTTTCTTTCAATCATTGCCCAAGGTCAGGTATATCTATGTTGGCAATGGACATTGTCATAAGATAATCATCACCATCCACCCTATCCTAATACATATTTCTTTCTGGAAAGTAGGCATATACGTATTTACGATAACAAATTTATTGTTTACTCTATGTACCACTTCAGTCCAAGAGACATATCTCAAATAAGTGGGTAAAGTTTATTTCTTAATCAATACATAAAAAGAATTGTGATTTAAAGTTAATGCCTACATAGAATGAACAAATGCATTTCAATAATTTGTGTATTCATCGAAATAAGTTTTTGTATATTATGACGTGGTACATCTGCTGATCCTACACAATAATCTTATATAATAATCTTCTATCTTCTTATGGACTTTGATGACCATGGCTCTCTACAATTTTCTATCCTTTGTAGCTCTTAATAATTTTTTGTCATTTAGTTATCTCAACTAAACCGTGTTTTATAAAATCTTTTTTCTATCCCTCTTACTCCTTTTTCTGCTAACCATTTATACATCTTCGTTTTATCATGTCCCTCGTCTCTTTAATATGTCCTGTTAGTGTCAAGTTTTCTAAGCCCGCTTTCCTCATTTTGTATACTAGAAATTTCAACTCTCTCTTTCTGGTGTTACGAATAATTGTCATTTTCGTTTCCTTTTTTTATAAAACCTCGTAGTTGCTCATATGTTTGGCTCATGGAATTCTGTGCAGCTTCTGTAGAACCACATTTCTGTTGATTCAAGACTCTTCTTCATCGGTGAGAAGATTGTTCAGCAATCATACCTCCAATGTAGCGAGTTGTATTCGTCATGTCATTAATTTCGAACGTGGAATGTTTTAGCTTTATATCCTGGTTATAAGAAATGCTTCTTCCTTTGCGGTCCCACTTTGATTTTCTGTTACTTGGCCGTTCATCCATTTAATCAAAACGTCAGAATTCTGTATTATCTAAAGTAAAAAAAAAAATCTTTATAGACCGTCAACCAAAATACACTGCATTTATATGACCCCTTTTTAAAATTGTTTTTAGTTCTACCGTTAGTTTGTGTCAGACTCTGTTGTCATCGGTCCCTCATTGAGCATTTGCTTAAAAATGAAAATTGCTTTTCAAAACCATTTTTAAACAATATTTCTGGTGTTGATGTTTCCTGTCAAACGTTTCCGAATTCATATGGGATTAGATTTATATTCAAAGCACATTTTGTCTGACTACTTCGAAATTACTATATAGCAATTGATCTATTATCTTACGTTCATTATTTGATCCAAATCTATTTTGCAAAAAATATCATTCATTCATTTATTCAGTTATCGCATTTTGCGTTGCTGCAGTCACCCCCTCCCCACATTTTTGATGTAATCGTGTTTCATGTTCACATTCAAGGCAACATAGAGCAATGGCTTGTCGGTTCCTTTTGCGTCGTGGATGTTTACGTTACACCGTTCTTCCTCTCAGGCGTTCCTCTAGCATAAGCAAAGCTCCTACACTTAGGCTAGAGATTGGCCGGTGGACGCATGGCACAGGTGAGTAGTTGGGAAGCGTTTCCCTTCACAAAAAACCTTTCTGACTTCGTTCACACACTTTAACCGGTAGTCAATGCCATGTTGTAGTCGTGAGAGTTGGATGTAAGCCGTAGACCAGTATAGTTTCGCTTCCAATTCCATCAAATGTACTACCACTGATGATACAGCCAATGCATCCTCTCATCAGTCATACATATTTTTATATCTATAAAACCAAATTTATTGTGACGTAGGCTGAGATTTATTCATTTTTTTTCACTGGTACTTTATGTCAGTGCATACAACATTATGTTCGCTATATTTCTTTTCAGTTTCGTAAGGATTCTGTAATCGCTCCTTTTGAAATTTTCTTCATATTTCCATCCGGTTTCACATATTTCGATACCAGTCAGACATTCTGTTGTCTGACTTTCACATTTTCGGACATTTTGTCTTGGACCAGTGTGCATCATGCCTCGCGCCACGGTTGAAGGTAGAATATGGTTTGCATGCAATTTTATGTGACAGACCGTCTGCACGTACAGAAACGAGCTACGTGACAGATATCTTTTTATCTGTCCCAGGGATAAGAGGTAAATTGTCATTTATAGAACGAATAAAATTACAATAACTAACGACAAATATATATCTCTATTCATACTCAGTTCACCCAAACTACCCTTTGGTTAAAAATATCGTATGCTTTGTATTTGCAACGGTATTTTAAATAAAAAAAATACTTAATGCATTTTTAGCCATGTAAACGTTTCAAAATTCTTAGAATTAAAAAGTAAAAACGAACGGGACGAATTAGTATTCCCGTTTGGACATTTACTTTTAATTCTGGTGATAATGTCGAAACGCTATATGTAATTTTTTAAAATTTCTATTCCATACCTATAGAAAATATAACGTAATAAAAAAAATGAATATTGAAGCAACAAAGTAAATTTAAAAGTACATTAAATACAATTATTTGGAAAAAGTTTAATATTTATTTGTTCAAATATTCGAAAAAATATTTGTTCAATAATTTCAGACAAAGTTGCAAAAACACAACAGAATAAATTCGCATAGATATTTTTGGGAGGAATTTTCTGTACATTTAATACAATCGGATATTCCACGAACATATAAGTCATATTTTTCGATATTTTTAATCGGGAAATTTTTAAGAAATTTTACCATTTTATTGAAATTAATATTTTTTAAACATTAAATTTTAAAATAAATGCAAAAATAAACAAATTATTCTAAATAGACACAATCATTTTAAACAGGATGAAGTGGGGATTATTAAAAAAAAGTACTAAACTATTTAATTTAATTTTCTAAAAATTATTTATGTCATATTGAATTATTTTCATTATTAATAAAAATTTTACTAAATTTAAATTTTCTAAAAACATTACGCTTTCAAAAAGTATATATATGTATGTATGTATGTATATATATATATATATATATATATATATATATATATATATATATATATATATATATATATATATATATATATATATATATATTTGAATTAACAATACTTTTTTTTCATGAAATCTATCTCTCTTACATTTTCCTTTACTGACAAAAAACAAATTATGGTTAAAATACTTTTTCAAAAGCAATATGAAACTAAATAAATTACTTTAAATGAAGTAATTATTTTCTTATTTAAAGAAAAATAATTACTGGTGTTAATTTCATAAGATACATTGACAATATATTTACTTTAATAAATAGAGGAATGTTTATCCTATAATTATTTTGTTTAATAAAAAGATTAGTATATAATTCCCTCAAACCATCTGGCTTGATTATTCACAATCTCATTCGGAAAAGGGTGACATACAGTCATATATTTTAGAAACCTAGACCCCTGAATCTTTGCAATGCCATCAGATTGATTATCAAGGCAGTGAATCAGCATCTTATTGAATTTCAGCATAGCACTTATAAATAAGATGAAGTTATTTCTTTCGAACAACGCCGGGTATGCCCGCTAAGCTTTTTTTTTAAACACATGGTCTCCAATATTAAAATATACACTTAATAATTTTATAAGTGCAGAAAAATTAATGAATATTGTTTTGAAGCTACTGCAGCTCTTTTACTTTTAGTGATTTAAAACATTGTCTATCCGATGGTCATACAAGGCTGGAGAGAGAGGGTTGCTGTACGAGGTGAGTGATATGAATGTAGAAAGGGAAGACTGGGAAAATAAGGAAGATATATAACGGCTGATTCTTGATATAAACAGGTTTAGATTGTACATTTCTAGGAGGCATCCACGCGGAGAATTTTCCACATAGTATTATGAAAAAAAAATGATAGTAAAAAGTCACCCATCCTTACAATTGTAATTCGGAGAAAATGAGTTTGAATTGACACCGGAAATAGCAAAGCGTGTCCTTACTGCAAAGGTCTGAATTGGGTGAACAAAAAAAAAAAAAAAGAATTATTTCACTCCTACCAAGGCAATAAAGACACTAACACGCAAGAGGTTATTGAGTGTGAGAATATGAAAAAAAAATCAAACATTATTAATGAGGGAAAACAATAAAAGAACAATAATTAAGAAAAAAGATTGATGCTACATATAAATTTTTGAAGTTCAAATTTGACTGGATAGCAATATGTCGGGTAAGTGAGGATTAAGAAGCCCCATATTAGATAAATCTGCAATAGACTCTTATTTATCTGTCTTTTCTAAAGATAAAGGAATTCGGTCTATAATTGAGCGGCAGAATGACCTGATAATTTTTAAACCATCTTTTGCAATGTATTTTAAGAATGGGATTCACCTGAGGTCAGGAGTGAAATTAAGACCTAACCGATGTTAAAAACTCATTGAAAGTGCAACCGTCCATTTTGGCTAAAGAGATCACGAGTTTTTATCCAGCTGTGATTAAACGATACGATCTTTTTTTTTTCGTTTTTTTTTTAGGTACTGAAAGTTACAAGCCATTTTTTTTTATTGAGCTGTAAGAGCAGAGTAAGAGATCGGCTGCAAGGTCCCAATAATCTTGACTTTTTCAATTGTTTTCATAAGCTGTGGCTAGTTTTAATTTGTCTGTAAATTTTCATGGTATGACTATTAGCATTTCAAAGCAATTGAAACAAATTTGCACTATTCTGAATTAGAATAATAATGAAAATTGTTATTTCCCGCAAAGAATATAATTTGCATTAGAATTGTAGAGGGCGAAAAATAATTTAATAATTGTTTACTTCCGTTTATAGCTGTCATTACAATCACCAAGAAAAGATACATATTAATATGCATTTTAATTAAATAATGGCACATTGCAGTGACTAAGTTTAATTTACATTTAATTTTGCATTTAACGATGTCTGCTTGTCCGAGGTCAGTTACAGACTTAAGATTAGAGACAATATTAAATACCTTCGATGTCTGATTTTATATTTTACGATGAATGGAAACAAAGGAAAAGTTATTATTCTTTCTATTATAATTATACAAATAATTCATGAATCTTTTTACTATGATGAAATATTGTATTCATAATTGTTTTATATTCTTACATTGTAATCAGAGTATATTCTGAGGAGTGTATATTTTATGTTATATTTTATTCCCGTCAAAGCCTGAACAAATAGATTTTGGTAGTATTTATTCGATAGTAAATACACACAGGCAGTCACACACACAAGTACACATACATATATACATATATATAAAATGTCGTACGTCGCTACTTATATATACACTGGTTAAAAAAACTTATTTTCGCCAGTATAAATAAAATTTTAACAGAAAACATAATTTTAAAACATGTTTAAACTCTTTCCAAACAATTCAACCGACAATTGTTTTATTTTTTTTTGTTCAACCTTCGGGTCATTTTTTTTTCTTTCTTTCTTTACCCTTATCAATAGTTAGACCTTTTGGGAAGGGCCTGGTATTTTCAGGGTAAACTACAATAAAAAGCCATTACAAATAAGCCTTTACAAATAAACTTGTATCATTCAAATAAGGACATTTATGAAACAGTTTCATGTACATTTTTTTCTGAAGAATTACTAGATTTTTTTTATTAATCCGAAATATATTCATCAGTTGAAACATTATTTTAGTGATTACTCATATTAAAGTAAACGCTACATTTATTTATTTATTTTCGCCTACCGCCCTGCCGGAGAACGCAACATTTTTTAGTAAGATTACGCGAAAAATAATCAGATTAATATAAAAAATCCATTATATCTTTAGAAAATTACTTTCTTTACGTTTGGATGCAAAAATGAGAATATAGGAAAAATTTCAAGGGGTCAATGACGAGAGATGTTTCACTGAAAGGCTCTATTTTCGATTAGAGAGTGCCGGATCTAACGGCAGCTCCCACTGTCAAGTAGGGGGCAGAGACAGATCCTTTCAGGGAGTCCTTTTTTTTCTTTAATAAGATTTTTCCGAATATTCAGGCCGATAGACGAAATTATACAGGGTGTATCAAAAATATTTTTTTATAAATTTTAGGGTGGATTTCTCACACCAAAACAAAGACAAACGTTTATATAAACATATGTACGCAAATCCTTCGTTTTTTTTGTTTGTTTTTGTTTTGTTTTTTTTTTTTTTTTTTTTAGTTAACTATAAAGAAGGTTTATGGTAGATGGCGCTGTGTTGCCTGTGCTGTCATTCGTGTACATTAGTGGCTAGACTCTCTTCACCGTTTAACGTGTGTAGTGTAGAGTTATCTGAAAAGTGTTCCCTTAAGCAATGGCAAAAGATTCATATCGTGAACAGGGAGATATGATTATTTTACATACGGGCGCGCAAATAGGTAATGAACGCGAGGTTGTACGGTTGTATCTGATTGCATTTCCCGACGAAAGGCAGCTGAGTCATCGAACTTTGCTATTCTTTATCGCCGCGTAGCTGAGACAGGACCCGTGACACCACAAACTATGGATCGATGAAAACCAAGATCCACTCTTACGTTGGACTATGAAGAAAGCTTTATATATGGCATTTTGAACATATGTTTATATGGACATTTTACCATTTTGTGATCTCAGGAACCCACCTCCAAAATTTGTGAAAGTATTTTTGATACACCCTGTATATATTGCTTAATAAATAAACAGAACGTCTACTCAAATACGTGTATCCAGTAAATTTGTCGTTTAAATAAGAAAATATATCCCACTAAATCTGAAATATCGATTTAATTTTGCAATAAAATAACGTTTACACACACACACACACACAAAGTATATATATTTATATATATATATATATAAATATATATATATATATATATATATATAGATAGATAGATAGATAGATAGATATAGATATATATGTATCTATCTCTCTCTCTATATATATATATATGTATCTATCTATCTATCTATCTATCTGTCTATTATCTATATATTATATATATATATATATATATATATATATATATTACAATGAATCATTCATAAAAAGTAGATTAGTAAAGTTAATGATATAAAATGGCGAAATCGCTTCTCTAACAAAATTTTAAAGGTGCATTAATTTCTAAATAACTCGATGAATGTTATGATCCTTGTTTTTAAAAATTATATGATATACATTATATATATATATATATATATATATATATATATATATATATATATATATATATATATATATTGTGGTGCACCTAGGAGCAAATAATCATTCAAACAATTTGTATTAAATATAAAAACAAAATATCACATGTTTTAGTATATTTTTCTAGTTAGCAGGCTGATTCCTGTAAGTCGGCCATGAAGCTCTAAATATCTTATTTCTTCTGGTCTCATGATTTCTCCGTTGATAATGATAGAAGCAATTGAAAACCTTGGAAATTTAACAAAAATTTAAGCGAACGTGTGAACTTATTTTAAATCTTGCAACTCTTTCACGTTTGTCTTTGCAAATTGTTTAACTGAATAGTTATTTCAACAAAGTTTTATATTGTACAAAATATATTGTCTTTTTACATTAAACAGTATTTTTGCGGATACCCTTGTTGAAGTAGACGTCCCATTTATATTTCCGACAGTGCGTATTACGTCTATCGGCTTGAGCACACAAGGAATTTTAATAAATTTAATGTTCTTCCAGATACGGCTTGATACTGTATTCCCCTGGTTTCTCTTATAAATTTTTCTGGTGAGCTTATCGCATTTGCTCATCGATTTTACATCCGTACCTTTAGTGCTTGATATGCAGCTAGGTATCATAATATAATTGTTGAAATTGCTTGCCGTAACTACAATTCTATGTTAAAAATGTGTTCTCTCTTGGACTTCTCGCTCGTACTAATCGTTTCCGGCTTTTCTCATATCGACGATATTCAAAAAATATAATTACAATGTGAATCGTCATTTTCTGCCTGTTGCTATTGCTTTCGTTAATAGTCCTATCTATTTTCGTTACTCTCAGTAATACTTTGCAAACTAGTGGCTTCTTATTGACTTTCTTGAAGGGAAATGATTACAGAAATACTGGTTAGCGACATGAAGTTCTTGTAAAATTGACACGAATATCTAAAGAAGTATTTATTTAATTTCATTGATAGTCTCTATAGGACTTTTAAAAATATATGAAATTTTCAAATTTTGGAATTTTGGAAAAAAAGGGGCGTATTATGAAATAGAAGCAGCCAAGTCTCAAGTGTGCACTTTTACACAAAGGTTCATAGGAAATGCAATAATGAATATTTTCTCGTACTATCTATGTGTCGTGACCAAGTAAATGGTTAAGTAATAAAAAAGAACAGGTTTGCAGACATATCGTATATTAAACAGCAAGTATACTGGAAGAGTATGACACGATTAGTGAGTGTGTATCGTAATAACCAGCGCACAATCTATTCGACTGTTAATATTTAACAGTCCCCCCACAAGGTATGTATGTGGCACAAGGCAGAGATTATCGTGGGTTTTCCGAGCTCGTAGGATCGGCCAAAAATATTTCCTTAGAACCCGCACAAACGGGTACAGGGCCTATCAACCTCCGCTGACGAAACTTTGGCCTTCGGCAAAGCCTCGTCCGGGTTCATCTCTGCCAAAGACAGAGAGTTCGACAGAACAGTCCGAACAGATCTGTTAGACTGTTATATTTAACAGCCCCCCCACCTACGAGGGATGTAAGTGGCACAAGGCAGAGTTTACCGTGGGTTCTTCGAGCCCGTAGGCTCGGCCAAAATATTTTCCCTTAGAACCCGAATAGACGGGTTCAGAGCCTGTCTACCTCCCCTGACGAAACTTTGCCCTTCAGCAAAGCCTCTTTCGTGTTCCTCTCTGTTCAAGGCAAAGAGATCGACAGTTGAGCAATCTGGTCGACTTTCCACCGTTCCTTCTCTCCTATTAAACTTATAGTAGTCGGAAGAGTCTAACATAGACTCTTACAGAGAGCACACCACAACTCTATGATTAATGGATATCTCTATACTTGGGTAGTTGCTTGTTTAAATAAGTTTAATTCTGATTTATAAACTAACGATAAGGTAACAGGAAAACATTCAATTATCTTCCCCAAGTATTAAAAGAAATTCGTAGATAATAAAGAAACAGAATCTATGTCCGCCTACGTTCAGACGAGGCACAGAATTTATAGAATAAAATTTATTAATAAATTGATCGGACATATATTGTTCTTATGCATTCAAGACCCATTTTGCAACATCAAATATTACCTATCCCACATCTTCCTTTACACATCATTCATCATAAATCATTTAACAATATTCCTCTATCAAGATCTAAGACTCCCGATCGTTAGTGTCTATGAACTTATTAGAAAAATATCTTGATAAAAATCTTCGTAGTATATGGTTTAATATGGAATCTTTTAAGAGACATCATCGCTTGTCTTGAAAGGAAATGGTATTTAAAAATATTTGATGATTTTGTTATAATTTAAGATATTAAATATAAAAAGAAAATAATGTTTCTCTTAACCATTCACAGTTACTTGTATCGTGAGCGAAATTCCCAAATATTTATTAGCTGCGAAGTAGAAAATCTTAATAGATATTTTACGGGCGATTAAAACACATGTACTTGATATTTTATGCTATTGAAAGTAATATAATTCCATTCAAGTAAATAGTGCGATTTAAGAAAAAAAAAAGAATTGTGTTACAAGATTTCTTATACAAAACGTGCCGAAAAACGGAAATATATTTCAGAATAACATCACCAAATAATGCACACAGTTATTTAAACAGAGAGTAGGGCATGTATGACAGATGAGAATAAAGAGAGTTAGGAAGAAAGAGAAAATGGAACAGATAGGTTGTGAAAAAAAATAGAACCGGGACTAAGAGAAAAACTAGAAAACGTTGCAAAATTACAAATACATGGAAAATAAAAAGAGAGAACGTGGAAAGGGGAGAGATAAGAATGGGGAGAAGAGAAAAATATTTAAAAAAATGGAGGAAAAAAGAGAGAAATCAGAAAGTGGTAGAAAGCAATGAAAAACAAAGAGATCGGAATGTGGAAGAAAGAAATAACACCATGGAAATGAGAAAGTGGAAGAGAGAAATGAGAAATTGGAAGAGAGAAATAAAAAAAAAACAAAGAAACGAAAAAGGGAGAAAAGACAGAAATACAACACGGAGAAAAGAGAGAAATGAGAGAGAAGTAGAGAGAAATAAGAAACAATGAGAATAAAAGAGTGGCAAAGTGAGAAATGAAAAAAGTTTGAAAAGATAGAAATATAAAATGGAGAGAAATAAGAAAAAGGAACAGAGAAATAAAAAAAAACAACAAAAAAAACGAAGGAATGACAAGGTGAAAGCGAAAAATAAAACAAGAATCACAATGTGGAAGAGAGAAATAAAAAAGAGGAATGTGAATGTGAAAGTGGAAAACCGAGAAATGAAAAAGTGAGAAAAGAGAGAAATGAGAAGAGGAATAAAAAAAAGAGGAACGACAAATTGGAAGAGAGAAATAAAAAAAATATACGAGAAATGAAAAAGTGATAAAATACAGAAATATAAAAGAGAGAAAAGAGAGAAATGAGAAAATAGAAGAAAGAAATAATAAAAACAAAAAAAAAATGAGAAAGAGGAAAAGTTAGAAATGAAAGGGTGAGAAAAGACAAAATTATAAAATGGAGAAAAGAGAGAAATGAGAAAATATAGGAGAGAAAAAAAAATAACAAAGGAATAGAAAAGAGGAAGAGAGAAATAAAGAACGGAGGAATGAAAAAGTAGCACTGATAAATTAAAAAAGAGGAATGAGAAATGAGAAAGTGGAATAGAAGGACAGGTAAAAGTGAGAAAATACAGAAATATAAAATGGAGAAAAGAAGGTAATGAGTATATAGAAGAGACAAAAAACAAAATAATAGGAAAATTCAAGAGATAAATAAAAGACAGAGGAATAGCCTAGACGAAGAGAGAAATAAAAAGAGGTATAAGAAATAAGGAAGCGAAAAAGAGCAATGAAAAAGAGAGAAAAGAGAGAAATGTGTGAGTGGAAAAGCGACATCGCAAGAAAGAAAGAAAAAGTACGAAAAGAAATGGTGACGCAAGAAAAAGAAAAATAAGAATGAGTTTAGTGAAGAAAACAACGATTCTCAGCAGTTTCTGTCTCTGATTTTTTTTTTTTTTGAATTGCCATGAGATACTCTCTCTGCACTAAGATGACATTATATTCAGATTTACACATACAAAAAAGGAATCTTCAAAAAGCTTACTCTTTGTAACATGTCTTCTCAAAGACGAAAATTGTTAATATGGTAGCCACGCGAGAATCAGGCGCCGGGTTGGAATTGTATAACGAACAGTCTCCCACTTGCAGTCATATATGTTATTACCATTAAACTAATTGGCTGGTTAGTCATTATCGACCCCTTCATGATATTTTTTAAAGGCCAGCCTGATGCACTTTGGAGAATCTGTCTAGACAAAAATATATCTGACAAGCACACAAGGAAAGCTTTATTATTGGGCAGCCATAAAAAAAGTAAATGGAAAACAACTGAACAAAAAAAGGAGATAAAAAACGACATATTCAGATAGACAATTAATAGGAAGTCAATAGAGAGACAGCACCTGTTATGATACTGAATAAATGGATTGAAGCTTTTGTGAGGTGCCATTTCGATACTGATTTTCATAAAGGTAATGCATTTATCTAATGGCCTTCAACACCCAAAGAGAATGCTTTTGAAACTGTTAAATATATCACAGATTACAAGTAAGTAATAGTATAATCTGGGACAAATCGAAACGTAGAGAACGAGATTTCCATTCCATTTGAACAACTCTTCTAAGCTTGACCGAAATTGAAGATAGGTAGGTTGGTAAATTCATCCAAAATTATTTGTCGTAACACAGATGGTGATAGAGTTAGAATAAGAGAAAACTTTGGAAGTGATCAAAGATGCTAGAAAAGGTTGAATATAAAATAAAAAAAATAATAGATTTTAAAATAAAACGGAAATTATATCGTCACTAAAATCCATCAATAAGGCTGGGAATGTAGATATACAGGCATATAGATAGATAGATAGATAGATAGATAGATAGATAGATAGATAGATAGATAGAAGTAAACTTAGAAATTTAAGAACAGACGTAGATAAATATGAAAAATAGTTATAGATGTAGATAGATAGGAACATAAATAGATATGGAAAAAAAATGATAGATAGATAGATAGATAGATAGATAGATAGATAGATAGATAGATAGATAGATAGATAGATAGATAGATAGATAGGAAAATCTATGAACAAACTGATACATAGATAGATAGGAATATAGATCGATATGAACTAACTGATAGATAGATAAGAACATGGTCATGAACAAACTGATAGATACATAGGAACATAAATAGATATGCAGAACGTGCATAGCTAGCTAGATAGCTAGGTAGAAACACAGAAAGAAACAAACTGAGAGAAAGAATATTAGAATGATAGGAAAAACTGATAGATAGATAGGAACAAACATATAGATATACATGATCGTAGATTGAGAGATAGATAGATAGATAGATAGATAGATAGATAGATAGATAGACATACATGAAAATACATAGATATACATGAACACAGATTGATATAACATGCATACATAGAGACTATAGATAGATCTATACATATTTAGAGAGATAAATAATAGACATGGACACATATTGAAGAATTGGAAGATAGGCATACATGAACATGCATATATAGATAAATAGAGATATACATGGATATATAGATAGATAGACAGACATGGACACATATAGAAGAATAGTAAGATAGACATACATGAACATACATATATAGTTAAAAATATAGCCATGCACGTACGTACATACATATATAAAGAGATTGATAGATATGGACATACATAAATTGACGTGAACGTACACACACAGTGAAATAGGCATATATATGGATACATAGATTGACAGACATATATGGTTAGAGATATAGATAGATATAGATACATAGGCATGCACATAAATATATAGTTAGATATATAAATAGATAAATAGGAACATACATAGACCCATAGAGAAATATATAAACTGACATGAACATAGTCTTGAATGTAGATACAGATACATATATAGACATTATCATGTATAGAGAGACAAAACATAGATAGTCATTAATACATATTGATAGAGAGAAATGACATTACAATATATATATATATATATATATACACATACATACATACATAAATATATATATATATGTATATATAATATAAACAAACTGATAGATAGACTTGAACTTAGATAAACATGAACAGAAATAGACATGAACATGAATAGATAGATAAATAGACAGATCGATAGACAGATATGAACATACATACACAGATAGAAAAATAGACAGATATTAACATAGATAGATAGACATGAACATATGAAGACAGATAGACATAAATATAAATACACAGACAGATAGGTAGATAGATATAAATAGATAGATATATAGATATGAACATAGATAGACAGGAACATACAGGCATAGAGAGATAGATAGTGATGAACATAGCTAGATCTATACATAGATCGAGAGAAATGAACATACTTACACAGCTACATACATACATACATACATGAGCATACATAGCTAAATATATAGATAAACAAGAACTGGCATATATAGAGGAAGAGATAGACATGTATATACATAGATATACCGAGAGATAGGCATGAACATAGATAGATAATTAGATAGGAACATATAAAGCTAGATAGATAATTATACATGAACAAAGAAAAATAGATATTTAGTCATGAACATGCATAGATAGAAAGATAAACATTAACACACATAGATAGACAGACATGACCATGCATAAATAGATAGACAAATATGAACATAGATAAATAAGCAGATATGAGCATATATATATTAAAGACATTTTTTTTATATTTAACATTCTTTTTATAGATAGAAGTATTTAAATGCTCTGTTTATA
The DNA here is from genome assembly GCA_903632075.3 of Acanthosepion pharaonis. Taxonomy (NCBI): domain Eukaryota; kingdom Metazoa; phylum Mollusca; class Cephalopoda; order Sepiida; family Sepiidae; genus Acanthosepion; species Acanthosepion pharaonis. The sequence continues at coordinate 176,731 of CAHIKZ030000837.1, read as the reverse complement.
ACAAACAGTATTAAATAACATTTACCGGCCTGAATGTCCGAGAAATTTTCATAGAAAATATTCGTCCTTTGACAGGATTCGAACCTGCATCCTATACGGAACCGTCATTTACGCTGACGTGCCTTAACCGTCTCGGCCACAAAGGAGTGTTCGGTAGGCAAGGTCGAATTTACTGCTTATAAACTTCAATCTTCCATGAATCTCGTACATTCATAACTGCTCATGGCGTATCAAATGTAAACAAATGCCGTCATACATTAAGAATTGGACAAAGTCCGACAATTTATTAAAGACATTTCTTTATTTTCTTTAATAAATTGTCGATGATACCTACCACGAATTTGTTGCACCAAAAGGAAGCAAGTACACAAATTTAAATAAGTCTTTATGTGCATTAACAGAAAACGGTAAACGCGATACTGAAACACAAAGGCACACTGAAATAGCGAACCGCGCCTTTCAAAAGTTACGCAAAGTATTGAGAAACAGGAAAAGATTCGTTAAAAACACAGAAAGGAATATTACACAGTCACACTGTATGACAGTGAATTATGAACAGTCTCTCCCCAGACGAAGGATAGATTTGTGTAATAGAAATGTGGTTTACAAATAGATATTGAAAACACTATAGATTGAATATGTGAGAAAAAAGAGAACACATGTATTTCAAATCCGAAAGAGACATTTGACATTTCTCGGAAAGAGAGCTTGGTGAATTGACACTCACATGATATATTCAAGGCAAGAGGAAAGCAGCGAATAATGTACCTAACGAGCTTGGGTATTAGAAAATGTAATTAGGAGAGATATGATGAAGACAAACCTGACTTAAATCTACAAATGACCGGAAGATTTGAAGATCAACCATATTCTGAAGGAACATGGGACATAGTAGAACGCTTAGAAGACATAACAGCGGCCCTCGCCGTATTCCACAACATATATTAATCATTATGCACAAACCATTAGAGAGCAGTTAGTCAATGATATTCTTGTTTGAAATGATAAACTATCTTTTGAATATCTTGTTACGGTTTTTTGTGTATATATGTATAACTAGTGAGTTAGTTAAAATGACTTAATTCCCTTTATAGTCTACCAATAGAAGATTAACCAATCAGAAGCCGCAGAACACTGTATCCGTCGTGTATAAAGCCGGCCATCTTTGTTTAACTTACCGGAATGACCAGAGCCAACATGTCAGGCGAACATGACAGACGGAATAACTATGCTCTGCTACTTTGCTGCGATATCCACTGTGAACCTGCACTACGCTTTCCTACTGTCTCCGAAATATTCACTGCCAACCTCTGGATTCTATACACGAGGACGACCGCCATGAATTTGTAACATATCTCATCAAAATAAAGATCTATGTTTGTTAACTGAACTCTAGATTTATTGTCGGCCATCTTTATTTGACACATTTATCATTTTTAGGGTTTCATCTGTTGATGAGTTTAAACGGAGCAGAGAAGTTAAAACACCTAAAATAGGCCAATCTTCCTGCTGAGTTTTGGATAAATTGTACGACTGATGACTACCGTTTTGAATTTTTTGTGATAACCGTATCTATTAGTAGTTTCTTTTTTTTTACACTAGTTCAAATCATCCATGTATATTAATGTTCCCTTTATCTAAACTCGACGGATATACAGGTTTTTATTCTAGTGTAAACGCGACAGGTATCTATATTTTTAATATAGTTTTAGCAGGAAACCTCTCAAACCTCTTGCCTATATTAAGAACCGAACCACTCTCTCGCTATTTTTACCCTAGTGAAGACAGGACAGTTGTGGACTTTTTTGTACCTAGTGAATGCCAGACCTATTTCTAGCTTTATGTATAAATCGCTTCGATTTTTAGCATATATTAACGCAATGTATTTTTTTTTACTTTTCTTACAAGACTTATATTCAATATTAAATAACCAGACAAGTTTGATATATCTTAATTAACGAACTTAACCTAACTCTTTGTAAGATTGATGTAAATTGGCCCACGCTCTTCAGCAACATAAATGTGTATAAATTTCGGTTGATGTTTTTAGGTGGTAACGTCAACTATTTGAGTATTTCCTACCTGCGACAATTCATCTCGATCGTAATACAATATATTTAACATCAATGCGTGCAAGTAGCTCAATTTTCATTGTTGGAAGTGGTTAAATTATTAACATTCTGTCGTGTAGCCATTATTTCTTTCACGAGGCAACTTAAATTTAATACAGCTATACAGAAACTATATTATAATAAGCTTGCAAAAGGATTTCTGTGTTGTTATGATGTAAATGTTTTGTAAGTGAAATTGACAATTTCCACGGAAATTTTCTATTCTGCTTATAATCTGATAAAGATAGATATCACTGTACGTTTTAGAATTTTAGGGTGTTCCGTCCTTTTTAATATATTTGAGAGCAGTGTATATTTTACATATTTTGATTATTTAATTGAATCTAAATTGTTTCTTTTTCGTACAAGGGAATTCATATTTACACTGTCTACATTGTTTGGATTGTTTTACTCAGTTTTATTATCACATTCGCAAAATTTCGGCCGTTGTACGCTCCAGTCTCCTCCAAGTGATATCTGATAGAATTTTGAACTGAATACAGAATAGTTAATATCTATGTTGACGTTTCTGAAGATTGGTTTGATGCCGTTTGTTTAGACATTCTTCTTATGTTTATTTCCTGAAATAAACGGAAAATGACCTTTACAATCCTGTTTTGCTCAGTAATGCCACTGAGTATCTGTGCCATTTCATCGATCCTTTGCTTGCAAATATGGTGAAATGGATTGGTAAAGTTCAAATTTCCACAGATTCTTGTTGCCTAGCCGTTCATATATGGGAATACACGAGCTGTAACCTTTATTTAGTTCTTTTGTGCGTCAGTGTACAATGCGCAGGCCATAGACTTTCTTCAAAATGGCCATAGCTATTGCGAAGAATGCAGTTTTGCTAGTTGATTTACTGCGCTTTATGATTTGGTGGAAAATGGATTTTCCTCAAACAAGGCTGTCTTCTGAAGATTTTATTCCCGCTTGACTCCAACTAATCGTCTTGTTCTCTTTAGACAGGGCAACATCTTAACTATTGTGACTAATCTAGAACCTATTGAATAAGTCAATATAGTTATTTGCAGCAGTGGCTAATGAAGAGGAGTCCATCTTTAAATTGATTGAATGTACCGATTACAAGAGATTTGCTCACAAGTACGTCAGGAGTCTACAGCATAAAGTCAAACTGATCTTGAAAGTAATGGCTGACATAGCGATGGAATTGTAGAAGTTATGCATTTGTCGCGTCAGAATTTGAACACGTTTACAGCTAGAGGGTACAACGGCCGAAGTTACATTGCTTCACGGCATAAATTCAAACTAATTTGATAGTAACGGCTGGTTCGAAGATGAAAATGTTGATTTTTTTTCATCATATTACAATTATATGGATAAAACAAATTCATCTTGTATGTATTTGCTATTAAAGGATATTTTCTTTGGTAAAACCACTACGAACAAATAGTTCAAACAAACATTTGATGTAACATTCAATTTATAAAGGTACACAGCAAAGGCAGACGACACGAGCCGAGTTCTAAAAAAAAATGAAGAAAAAAGCAGACGATAAATTTATTTTTAACAGACAAAAATGAAAGAATTACACAAATTAATAAAAATAACATAATATAAAATGCAAACGAAAATCGAAACGAAAATATGCAACTTTTACAATAAAAGTTACATTGCTGCATAACGTCCTCAGAAAAGGTAAACAACATAAAAATAAATGAAGAAAAGGAAAAACATTTCTCTGAATAGTTTTCAAAGAAGAGGTACAATTTTCGTTGTAACAGAGAAGAACAGAACAATCCTACCAGCCGAAGAATTTTCATGGATGCGGGATCCACTCTGATATTACTTTCAATTTTCGACTGGTGTTCGTCATATTTATTCTGTGTTGTTTTTCTTCTTTGAGCGGGCCGACTTGGATTCAACAGCAGCTGTTCGTCGACTCCTCGAATCAAATTTTTGATTCTCCTTTTATTCATTCAGATAGGTTCCAGCTTCACTTCTCGGAATTTAGAAGGAAACTTTTTGATTGGTTCCGAATAAAAAAAAAACAAACGCAGCTATATTCTCCCAAATTGAAATGTACCAAAAATATTTTTGAAATCCAAATGTTTAAGAAAGTGCCCAATACAGTATCTGTTTTCTCTCAGAAAAGCAGACGATACATGCTCAAGCAACTTAAATTGCTTACACTATTTGCAAAAAATATAATTAAGCAAAATACTGAAATCGAAATATTATTTATAGAATTATTCTATTTATAGGATTAGCCTACAAAATGTAGAAATTTCGTAACTTGTAATTACATAACTTGTTAAAAACAGAATATATTAAAACAGCTTTTCAAGAGTAAGTCATGAAATCATGTCAAAATTCATTTTAAAAATAAAGTTGTTATGAGACGAGTTTATCCAGCTAAAATATTCATTATATTAAATACGAATCTGAATTTCAGTTTGCTCCGATGTCAACACAATATTTATGCAAAAAGCTAAATTGGCTACTTTATTTAATGCCGAAATGAATGACAAAATCTTAAACGACACCTTTCGATTTTTAAAATCACTTCAGACTAAATTATTTTTTTTGTTTGTATCATGTATAAAAGGTGCGATGGAAAAATTGTCTAAATTACGCAAAAATAAAACTGACATCTTATTTTCACAGATATATTTACCAAAATTACACCAATACATATTTAAATACCATAGAGTAAGTTTTTCAATAAAATCGCTTTTGTCTTCAACCACGGCCTCCAGACGACTTCGGACGGCATCTCCTGCAACTCTTCTGGACGATCTATATATATATATATGACAAAGTGTAAAAAAAGATTTCGTGTAACGTGTTTCGTCTTTTAGGACTTCATCGGAATAAATTTGTTACGTTGGGGCAACTACCCTCGGCCCAATCGGGACATGCTACGAATTTTAATATATATATATATATATATATATATATATATATATACCCATTTTCATGAAGATTCATTGCTAGATTGGCAAGATTATATAAAAAGTTTAGCTATAGCTGCGTTAATAAAATAGACAAATCCATATCCCAACATAACAAAACTATATTAAACAATTATATTGCCAAGAAAGACAACCTAAATTATTCTAAAAATGAATGTAACTGCCAAAAAATATGATCTGTCCCTTAAATGGTTAATGCATGACTGATAATATTGTATACCGACCGATTATCCATTTCAATAACGATGTTAAATTTCATATTGGTCCTACTGAAAATCGTTTCGGTTCTATCATAATCAAATGAATTTAGGTAATATAAATCCAGAAACAGCACTGCTCTCTCTATCTTTCGCTCTGTCTCTCTGTCTCTAAATATTTATCGAAATTAAACAATGTTGTTAGTTCACCTTTTATCACCTGGGATATTAAAGCAAGCGTCAAATCTTGTAACATCGAAGAAAATAGCTGTAACTTATGTTTTGTTAAAACATTTAAATAACACGATCTTATTAAAGAAATGAATTGATTGTCACATGTCAGTAGAAAGTTAAATATCTGCTAAAAATGTATGTGAATTATGGTTTATTTTTAAAGTAAATTACTAATTACAGATCTAAATAATCTGGCTTTATTTAAAAATATGAAAAATAATTTTTACAAATCAAAAATATTTTTTGTATTTTCATATTTTATGTATATATATATATATATATATATATATATATATATATAAAAATCCCGTTTATTTTAAATGACAAATATAATTTTCAAAATTAAAAAAAAAACTGTAGTCCCAGTATAATATATAAATGTGTCATCATTGCGATAACCAGATATATTCTAGAAAATTCAAATTACGTAACGGCCATTTCATACTCAGCATTTATTGATATATACTCTGTATATAGCTCTGTTGTAATACATGACATTGTGCACTGTTTTATTTACACCAGCGCTATATGCGCGATATATATATAATTGGATATATTTATTTAAATTGGAATAAATTTTGATAATTGTGTAGGTATCTAAACGCAGTCACGAGTTTAGATTATGAACAAAACTCAAACGAATAGATGTCACCTTAATAATCAACAAGAAAAAGTTTAGGAAAATTAAAAAAATTACTAGATGGAAAATGAATTATTCTTTCAATGTACTTTCTATGAATGTTTTCCAATTGACCATTTCATAGAAGATATCCAAAACTCCAACAAACATCAAATTAAATTCTTCGTAGATTTTTTTAGACATTTAGATTTATACCAAACTTGAACCTCCAAATATACCCTTGTAAGTAATGCGAAATAATAGAGTCTAGGAATTTGAATGAAACCTTCTCTCAAGTGAGTCTAAATAATACGGAGGTAAATGTTAAACTGATAATTTAGTTTAAATTGAAATATATTACCCTTTTAGTATCATTATTGATGATAAAATTATTTAAATTGGAATAACCTCTCATAATTATGTAGGTACCTAAAAACAGTGAAGAGTTTAATTTATGAAAAAAACTCAAACGAATAGATGTCAACTTAATAATCAACAAGAAAATAGTTTAGGAAAATAAAACGATTACTAGATATAGAATGAATTATTCTTTCAATGTACTTTCTATGAATTTTTTCCAATCGACTATTTCATAGAAAATAGCCAAAACTTCAACAAACATCAAATTAAATTTTTTGTATATTTTGTAGACATTTAGATTTATATCAAACTTTAACCCCCAAATGTACCCTTTAAAGTAATGCGAAATAACAGCGTCCAAGAAATTAAGTGAAACCTTCTCTCCTCAGGATAGTTTTATTGTATCTTCTTCCTTTTATGTCGGCTTTCCTCTTCACCACTTACCCATCCATATCTAAAGATAACATAAGTCAAGTGAAGCGTTTGTCTAGCCCACACCAAGTGGGGTTAGGGATAAAGAATGGAAATAGTACATCTAATTCACTCATGTCTTCTCTCCCCCTCAATTCCTCACTTCGTCTTCTCTCCCCCCTCACTTCCTGACTTAGTTAATTTACATATGCTTAATACGGCCTGTCAAAAATATGTGAATTTCTTTTCATTTTTCATTTCAACCTTTGGAAGTAAAATCTGATGATCCAGAGCCCTTTAAAAGGGCTGTGGTGAAATATTTTATCACATGAAACCTTAAAGTGATCTGTTTTCTATTCAAATATATATATATATATATAATCAGACAGTTATATATATAATATAAATATATATAAACATATACACACACACATATATATGTGTGTGTGTGTGTGTGTTTATGTGTGAATAAGAAGACAAGAGGAAAAAAAAGTTTTTTCTCTGCTGATGGACATTATCAAAGCAAAAGTCAGTAAATATTACATGTTCCTCTACAGATTCACTCTACTCCTGAAAATAATTTACACACAAACACACACACACACACTCGCACACAGATGGATACATATAGTTGATGAACAAATAAGATGCATTCTTAGAAGTCTTAATACGAAACAAATAAAACTTAATACTGCTTCAACTAATCACAAACATATTAATCTCCCATATCGTAGTCAAATGCATACTAATTATAAACAAGATGAAAATATACTAAAAAAAATAGTAAATACTAATATATCTACAACAGATCCTAGCAAAAAAATTAGGTTAATCTTATTCTACACTAAATCTAGTATATCCAACTTAATTGTTCGCAATGTTTCTTCCCCACTCCTCGTTAGTGATTTGCAAATAAAAACAACATAGTTTACAAATTCAAGTGCCCTTTGGGAGATTGTATCTCCAATGGATTAAATAATATTTATGTTGGTCATACCATAAACTCGCTTTCGCGACGATTGAATCTACATTTGAATGATAATTCTAACATTTTTAGGCATTTAAAACAACATGCCTGGCCGCGTACACAATTCAAAAACACCCTCATTGAAAACACAACTATACTTAAACATGAAATCAACAAAATAGTTAAAACCTAACATGTACAAAATAAACTATGAAATCTCCACAAATATTCTTAACTGTATATAATTGATAACAGAAGCCATTATTTTATACCAACGGCTTCTCATACTTAATAATTCTCGTTTACCCTCTCGCGTGGACATATGTAACATCACGAGCTGCGATGCGAATTTCGCTTCCGCGTATTGTATACACGAGTTTGTTGTTGCTTTGAAATTTTTCATGCAACATAAACAGAATATCAATATTGTTTGTCCGTGTATTGCTTGATATATTGAAAGGTAATTGTTATCTTTGATATTGGCTTATGCAAGCCGAAAGCTTCCATAGGATTAAAACATGTATCAATATGATGATTTCCTTTAGTCTTTCAAAGATAATGTCATTAAGCTCATCAGACAATATGAAAGGAACTTACTTAAAATAAACAGACAAAACATGTCTATAATATTTAATGAAACATGGATCAATGAAAAATTGCTGCCTAAATACACACACAATATATATATATATATATATATATATATATATATATATAAAAAACAAACATTGAAAAGATAAAACTACATAGGAGAAAAAAAAAACGAAATTTATACATATACATGTACTGTAAATTAAAGTGTTCAATGATCAGACTGTGTAGACAGACCCTAAATACTCTTCCCAATACCATTTGTCTGCGAATGTCGCTACTCGAGATCCACAGTCTCGCCCTATTCATATAGCTAGAACATTCTAGTCGCCGGCAGAGCGACACCGTGAAACTTGAGTAGTGGCTTCATCCGTCTTTCGTTCATATATATATATATATATATATATATATATATATATATATATATATATATATATATATTTTTTTTATTTGAGTAAATGCTCTGTTCTTTAATTACATATTATTAGTTTCATTTACCTGCCAGAATGTTCAAAAAATTTCGGCAAAAATATGTGTTCTCCGACAGGAATAGAACCTCGATCCTATAGGGAAACACCATTACCCTGGCTTGCTAAGACCGTTCAGCAAGAGAGTAAAGCTGAGTTAAGCTCGAATTATTGCTTTTTAGTACACACCTTCTCCGATAGAATGCCACGCATAATGATTGTTCTGTATATGATACAGTTTTCATTCATCTCGGAGAACGAATATTTTCTACGACATTTCTGGAACATTCACGATGCTAAATATAATTAATACTGTTTAATCAAGTCAGTGTGTCCATAAAAAATAATGCACAAACAGGAAACATATTAAACATATTAAAATATAATAATACCCGATATTGATTGCATAACTACGAGTTTCATGCTTCTGAAATCTTCAGGAGCGTATTTTCGGGGTTAACAGCGGTTTTTAAATGTTCTGCTTATTGCGAGATATTTTATAATCAGGGTGGATTATTATTGTTGTTAATTACTTAAATGAATTTTAATTCAATTTTTCATTTGAATTTAGGCCACATTAACATTTAAGATTGAAAATAAGGTTGGAAATAAGAATTATATATTCTAATTTAAAATTTAAAAATAGACGTTGATGCTATCACAAAGTAAAAAAATAAAATTAAGGGGGGTAACTCTATTTTTAAATGAAAATCAATAAAGAAATTAATATTATTAATATTATAAACTATGCATTGATAAAATAAAATTAATATCCGAATAAAATAATACGTATATCAAAATAAAATAAAATAAGATAAAATGAAATGAAAACAGATAAATAATAAAATATAAATACTGAAATAAATAAGGACACATAAATGATTAATAAAAACTTAAACATGATAATAAAAGCGTTTCGATAGTAAGGCTAAAATTTAAAAGTAAGATTAAAATAATAATGATTACATATTAGAAATTGTCATTATATGATAATGAATATAGTAGATTAGCAGAAATGTTAAACACACTATAATCAAATAATAAAAATAGTTATATAGTAAAAGTAGCAAAAATAATATAGTCAAAATATATAATATTAATACGAGTAATTGTGATCCCGCTTGCTAATATATTTACATATATTTATCCATTATATATATATATATATATATATATATATATATATATATATATATATATATATATTGTGCATAATATTTTGAATGTAGTTATGCATGTCATGCAAGTGGCCAGATACGTTCAAATATCTTTACAATGCCAGTTGCATATAACCGCAATATATGATCAATGGTTAAAAAATAACTTTGATAACTGAAAACTATGGATCTTTCAGAATATTACACTCTTACAAACCTTATTGACTAGCGCTAAAGTCGAACAGACTAAGTAGTCCACCAAATAATAGAAATTAAATTACTTGAATTCCAAAAGGAGCCATAGCTAAAACGGGTATCACATGTAACTCAAAATGAAAATAGTAACACAATCAAAATGTTGACATTCAACACAGCTTCAAATGCCATCTTTGGAAGGAACCACCTCCTAACAATACTTAAATCAGTGATAACATCTGCTGGTCTAGAGAAACCTATTGTCCTTAAAAATATTATAAGTGAAAGATTTTATAAATTTCTACTTGACAACAGTACTGGCCACTATGTCAATGAATACCGATTGTTTAAGATCATAATTAGCATACACGTTATACACAATTTTAAGTGATCATCAAGAATGTATAAGCAGAACGCCATAGACAGATAAATGTCACAAGTGTTACATATACCTTATTGTTTTACTTTATATATTACCATTCTTGTTGTTCTCCTTTTATTTGGTTAGAGATGTAAGGAACAGCCTTTTGTCCGTTTTCTATTTATTGAGACAAAAACATCTTAAACGATTTAATTCTGCTATTTTGTCGCTCTATACTATGCACCTGGTAAGGAATTCATTCTTGCAAATATAATCATCGCATTAATTGTTCTTTTTCGTGCATAGTTTCTTTTTTTTTTTTTTTTTGCATTGTTTACACCGCTACTAGAAAATCTGACGGCTATTTAATGTAGAAATATAATATATTTATCAAAGTTTTATTGTTTTGCTAACTTGACTCTCAGGTGTTCACATGAGACAATAGTAATTTTAAGTAGAAGAAAACTTTTCAGAATTTCTTAAGCATTAATGCAATGTCACTGGACGAATAATTTACAGTTTAATCGGCATTTTCTTCTCCAAAACAACGAAAACTGCCCCATATAACCTCTTGTCGGGTTATTACCCGAGAAATAGTTTAAGCCAGTTTAGTACTTGTATTCATTCTCTTTGCAAATATTCTGGTGTTCCGTGACACCTAGACTGTTTATTTGTTTGTTTTTGTATTGACAAGACTTTCTGAGTAGGCCAATTATTCCACACAGATGTAAAACAAAAGTCTTGTAAGCATTGCTTCCTAGGATTTTATTAATATCCCCATCTGTACACTTCTTATTTTACTCGGGTCTCCAATGTTTATTGGCATAAATGCAGTTTTAAAAGACTTGTTTTTATTCAATATGAATTTACTTACATTGTCATATGTTGTATTGCTTGCTTGATACTTTTACGGTATATCAAGCTTTTACAGTTTATTTACAACTAAATTTTTTACATGTTAAGAATGTTTAGGAGATAATAATGATTTAGAGAGAGAAGACGTACTTCTTAACTTATAGCTAGTGGGAGAAGAGGTGTATTCATACCTTTCCCAAGTACATGTATAATAGCGCGTAAATGCACATAAGAAGTCCGTTAGGAATTGGTACACGACTCTTCGATTTCCAATTCCGAACCGTTATCAGTTACACCAGACGCACATTCCACATTACAGTAGCTGCTATTCCGAAACCTATGATGACCGTATGAAAACAGGTACAGTGTAACCCGGATATAAGAGAGTTGTCGGGACCGGAGAAGAAGTCTCTTATATCCGGGTTTCTCTTATATCCGGGTTTGGTCTATTATATATACATTAACACAGGCTCTAATTTGGGACCAGAGAAAATCTCTCTTATATACGGGTTTCTCTTATATCCGGGTCTCTTATATCCGGGTTACACTGTATTTCAATGTGATATTCTTTTATAAATATATATTTAATTGATGAAACTTCCATGTCCGTGAGAAGGGTTTAATGTTTTTTTAATTAATCTTTATGTCTGTTCTATTAGATTTTTCTTTATGTCTGTTAGTATGAATGGTAAATTCGAAATCCATAATGATTTCGTTTTTTATTAATTAATTCAGGATAATGTTAATATCATTTGTTAGGACATGGTATACAGTAATGCTGATATATCTTTTAATGAATATACAGCATCATCTTCATTATTATTATTATTATTATTATTATTATTATTATTATTATTATTATTGTTGTTGTTGTTGCTCTTTTATTTCCTTTGGTATCTTGTGTGCACTCATTTCTGTTCGTGTTTCGACCAGAAACCTAAGGTCACAATTGGCATCATGACATTTTACACTATGCAAAGTTGAAAACGAATTCACACATATTTTACATAGATAAAACCCTTCGTAAGGCGTGGATTGTACTCGTGAGAACAATGTTTTGTATTTTTTTAAAGCATGGGCTACAAGGAATCCCTTTAATGTATCTATTGGAATCTTTTGCAATCAATCCGAGGGCTCCAAATTCCACAGGGATTGTTGATGTTCACATTTGCCACATTTTTTTATATTTCCAGGTCCTTATATTTTGAGATTTTTGAAGATCTTCAAAGATACATTGCAGTATGCAGTATGCACTGACTGCCAAGTAGCTTTTCTTAGCGGTCTCTAATGACAATGGCTGGGTGATTAGATTTGATTGTACTGCCTGTGTGTTTTGTAAAGTCCCATAAAACTGTAACGGACCATATCTCTGTAACTGGGTCTAGGTGGCTTTCATACCAATTACTTGCAATTTCCTTTCCATAAAACTTTCAGGTTTTCTAGTGCACATATTAGCTCACTCTATCATGGTGGGTTTTATATTAAGTGGGTGTCAATACCGCGCAACCTGATACAAACCGGCCAATTGTTTCTGGATATTTCTCACAGAATCTGCGTTTTAGGTAAATAATTTTTCAGTATGTGTACTTTATATTTTTTTATTTAGCAAGAATTGGTCCTTTGCAGCAATAATAAAACCTTCGGTTTCAGCTTTAAACCCTGCACAACGTAGCCATTGATTGGTACGGGGTTTGCCTACATCAGCCTGTTTGGTACGGACAATTGACCCTGAAACGGTTTATCTTGCCATCGTTTCTGTATCTGGACGGTTGCATTTGCCTTTTGATTTATTATTCTTTTTATTTTCTTTGATTTCTGGCGTTTACACATTTCTCTCCGGGTCCCGCCCAGGGACCTAAGGTTAGAAATGGCGTCATGACACTTTCCACTGACAAAAAAAAAAAAAAAAAAAAAAGATTACGTAGATAAATCCCTTCGTAAGGTGTGGGCTGTACTTGTCAGAACAATTTTCTGTATCTCCTTGAGGCATGGACTTCCAGGAATCCCTTCAATTAGTCTACTGGAATCTTTTCCAACAAGTCCTAGAGCTCCAACTACAACAGGGATTGTTGATGTTCCCCATATGCCACATTTTCGCGATTTCTATTTCAAGGTCCTTGTACTTTGACAACTTTTTGAATATCTTCAAAGATACATTGCAGTCGGCAGGGGACTGCCATATCAATAAGGAGGCACCGATTTTGTTTGTGGTCTTTAATAACAATATCTGGGCGGTTGGCCTTGATTGTTCTGTCAGTGTGTATTGTGTAGTCCCATAGAATTGTAACAGGTCCTATTTCCGTAACCGGGTCTGGGTGGTGTTCATACCAGTTTCTTTCAGTTTTCTTCTCGTAGAAGTTGCAGATTTTCCAGTGCAGATATTGGCCCACTCTGTCATGTCGGGTTTTATATTCAGTGGGTGCCAACACCGTACAACCTGCTACAAGTTGATCAATCGTTTCTGGATATTTATCACAGAATCTGCATTTTTGGGCTGACACAATATTTTTAGTATATGTGCTTGATAATTCCTAGTTAGCAAGCATTGGTCTTGCGCAGCAAGGATAAAACCTTCAGTTTCCGCTTTCAACCCTGCACTACGTAGCCACTTATGGGTACGGGTTTTGTCTACGTCAGCTTGTTTGGTACGGGCAGAGTATTGGCCATGAAGCGGTTTATCGTGCCATCGCTTCTGTAACTGGTCTGTTGCATTTGTCTTAGCTATCTTTTTTAGGTATTTTGCAGTTTCAGCCGGTGTATTGTGCTGTAGTTGCATCTCTACGCCCATTTGGAACTCCATTTTGAATTTGTTGGCTTCCTTCATTACGGAATAGAGACGCTTACTACTTTCATGTTCCTTGACGCATACCATCATCCAGTCTTCAGTAGTTTCCAAATATCTTTGGAGGCCAATTGTTGTAGTTTTTTAAGACAGTTCTAGTTGAACTAATCCTCTGCCTCCTTCGGATCTGGGCACATACAGACGGTCGACATCAGCTTTGGGATGACGCATGCGATAGCAAGTGAGTAGCTTTCTCGTTTTGGCATCCAGTCGCTTAATTTCAGCTATGGTCCAGTTAAGGACATTGAAGCTGTATTGCACCACAGGGACAGCCAATGTGTTTATGGCTGATATCCTGTTTTTTGAGTTCAGCTCAGTATTTAGTACCAGACGTACACGCCTGTAGTATTCTTTTCTTATTTTTTCCTTCATTTGGGGGTGTTGTATACCATCTCCTTCGCTAATTTCTAGGTACTTATAAGCTTCACCATGCTCCAGTTCCCTAATCTTTGTGACAAAATCTAAATCTATTAAGGGTGTTTCTGTAATTCTACCTTTCTTGAAAGTTACTTTTGCATTATTATTATTATTATTATTATTATTATTATTATTATTATTATTGTCTAGCTTATTGAAATTTATGTGCGGTTTTGAACCATCTGAATTCTAATCTATCTCCTGTAACTTAAGTATCCGCAACATCATTTATTAGTCGTAAACTGTGTTGTGTATTACAAATTGATTGTTTTTAACAATACAAAATAGCATTTATTAAAATAAAACTAATCACGCCTGGCACTTTTATTCTGAGTCTATTTTTCAAAGAATTATTTATTATTTAACAAACAATTAGTAGTAATGTTTTTTTTCCGAATCACATTGTCTATGACCAAATAAATTTCAAACAGAAAAATTAATTAATGAAGCGCAATAAAATTCGTAATATCACTCATATATATATATATATATATATATATATATATATATATATATATATATATATATATATATATATATATATATATATGTATGTATGTATAATGATAATAGACTCTCCCGTCGGTTTCGATGTATGAGGATCTGACAGCTTATTGATTCACGTATGAAATTTTGTGTGCTAATCTTAAGTGGCATTTAAGACCCACTAGTGATTTACAAAGGAGGCCACATATGGAGCAAGTGTGAGGATTGTGAGATGAGATCACTGTTAGATTGGCTGACGTTTTAGATCTTCCTCTCGCCTCTTGAAGATGATTCAGACAAGCAGACTGAAAATTGCTGAGTCCACTGAAACATATATATATATGTAAGGGCTAAGAACATATGAAGTATAATTCCACTGTTTGTAGCATTTAATTAAAAAGGGGCTCAATGCAAATTAGAATTCATATTATTCATAATAAGATTAAAACAAAAACAATTGTACCACGTGATGGTAAATAACTGGTACATAAAATATTATTTTTAAATTTTAAAACCTGAATACCTCCACATTTTTTTTCCGAATGAGAACAAAGAAACAACAGCTAATCAATATTTAAATAAGGCTTGTTGGTTTACCCAGATTAACCGATTAAGTGTCATGCTTACATTTTAAAATTATCGTAAATAAAGAAAAATTGATCAGGGTAAGAAAAACTCCTACAGATAAATGGTAAGTGTTTAAAAAATGCCATAACTTGTAAACGCTTAAATTAAGCTTGCTTCTCATGCTTACATGATAAATTAGGAATTATCAGATTTGCTGATGAAAATTTTCTATAAACTATTGAAGTGATTTAACAGTAAATTGTAGGTATAGTTTACCTTTGACCTTACAATATGTTTAAATTTTTATTTGGTAGTACCTTTGTGTATGATCTTAATTTGTAAGTAATTTGCTTTGCAGCCTCGATGAATGCTTGAATTTAATATGGCTATGCATTGTGGTTTAGCCGGCATTATCATCATCATATGAATGTGCCTTTTTTTTAGACAATTAGATATATGATTCATTTTTTCGTCTCCTTCCATTAAAAATTAAACTAGTTATGTTTATTTCATATTTAGGATACACGTTTTCTATTTACTTACAGTTTGTATCAATGTCCCTTTTTGCCGCTTTTGACGTTGTATAATTTTGTGTTTCAGTTTAAATTTTATCATGATCAATTTTTCTATTTTAGTGTAATTTTGAATGTACATAGGTTTGGCATCTACTTGGTTAATCAGGGTAAATACACAAGCCTTATTTTTATTTTGATTAGTTGTCCTTCTGTTCTCATTCGATATTTCCAGTACAGAAAGTTTTAGTGATTTTTAACGTCTTTATTTTAATCTCATGATAAATTGTATATATATATATATATATATATATATATATATATATATATATATATATATATATATATATATATATGCACATTTCATTGAAAACGAAGGACGAGGTGCTTTTATTTAGATTTTTATACAATTTCTCATGCGATCTAATATTTTTTTTTTCTTTTACGATGATAAATTATATAAAAAACTATCCGAATGTTCTTTTTATCCGAGCGCTTTCGGCTATACATTTAGCCATTTTCAAGGATTATATTTCAACTGTTAAAAAAAAATAGTCTGTTGTATGTATGTTTTATAAAATGTTTTAATTATAGATTATTTAGAGTGAAAATATTTTAACAAAGCTGAAAAGGCTTATACATTTTTTGACTGCATCACGTATCGGAACATAGATACGTTTTCATTCTTAATGAGACAAAGATAAAAACTAGTGATATATGGATGTAATCAATTTATGATAATTATTATCGATAAGTATATCGTTTATTGCAAAAGTTCGTGTCCGGTGCACATTAATATAAAATGACCCCAAGATGACATTGGTTTTTATTTTGGTGCCGATTTCTGGTACGTTTTAGATTGAAACATTCTCTAGTTCAATTGCAAGTCAGATTTTGTTGAATGTTGACGTTTTGTCCACAAATAAATATCTTTAATATGTTGGATGAAAAGGTGAACTGTTGCCATATTATGCTCTACGAATTTCGGAAGTGGGTAAGCGTCGTAACTGCGACAAAAACATTCAGAAGGTTTACTTGGATTGTAAACCAGCTCTATGGACGATCAAAAATCGATTTGGCAGATTTCAACAGTCCCTCTCTCACAGACGCGCCGTCGCTTCTCTCTGTCTTTTTTACAAATACTTTCATGGTAATTGCTCCGAGGAGCTGCATTCGCTGGTTCCCAGACATCATGAATTCAAGCGCCATACGAGGCTGGCATCCCGCTCTCACCCTTTCATTGTCGAAACTAATAAATGTAGCGGTCTCTTCTACTCCAGTAGCTTCATACCTCGCACCTCTCGCCTGTGGATCTCCATTCACTATTCCAGTTTCCCTGAGAGCTATAATCTCCAACTATTCAAATGTAATGTCAATCGACATCTCCAGTTGCCTTGATCTCTCAACTATCCTTCTCCTCATCCTCTCATCTATCACTCCTATCTGATCTCGCTCAAAATCTTCTGTAACCCTTGCGTCCTTGTGGGTTCCCGCCTTCTTGGGGAGAACGGCTTAAAAATAGGAACACGTTTGTTTTGATTATAACTTACCACCTCTGATTTTTTCTGCTCATACAAGCAATTTTTCAGTAATCCTCTACTCCCAGTGGCTCTTGGGTCTTGTATAGAATGAACATTAAGAAAAACAATAATATTTAACGTTAGTATTAACTAGACTACAGATGACCTGTTTAGTCACTAACGTTACACGTTATAATACATTGAAATTGATTCCAATATTCCACTGAAATGAAAGTTAATTCTCTTGTGATTCAGTTAACTATTTCAATTCGTCCATGCCATCATTGGCCTTGTTAACAATTTCATATTTAAACTTTTACTGATTGTTGACAGCATTTAATAGGAATATAACTTTAATTCAGATTAACTTAAAAATATATTTCTATGATGCAAAAGAATATTTTAAATTCATATATATTGTAATTTTACTTTGAAAATATGCCAATATTTTAAATATTTGAAATATTGTTTGAGAAAACTGAAATATAAATAATTACTCTACAAACAACTGGACGAAACAGCAAAACGGGATCTATTTGTGTCTGTATTAACTTTAAAATATTTTAATTTAAAAAGAAATTCTGTTTCAAGGAAGTTAAATAAAAAATATACTTATTTCATAAACAGTTCGTATTTTTAAATCTCAATCACTTAAATCAGATTAGATTAAATCGTTATGCCCTGGACGGACGCACCACACAAGCACGTCAGCACACACGCAATCGCAGACTTATAATATTATATAGACAGATATTTCCAAAGTTATATTAAAGTAAGTTATCAATTTTCTTTTCTCGTTATAATCAAATATCCACGAGATAATTAGACTGCTTCAGTCGCACAGACTTTCTTATAATTCTCTCAATTATTTCATTCGTATAAATCTTATTGCTTATAGATTTCATCAATGAAATTGTAACTTTAAATAATAGATAATAACTGTTTTAAGAAAATTCGTCCATTAAATTCCAGTTTTGGAAACTGAAAATAATCTTTTAGTCACGCGGATTCAATCTTGAAAATTCTCCAAAGGTCATCTATATATCAGAATATTATTCTTCTTCTTTCTGAGCCATTTTTTCTTCAGAAACTAAATGATCATGGCTTTCCACATCTTCAATTTTGTAACGATAAAAGTTCCCTTCTTAACTACCTTCCATTTAATTTTCTGTCACCCACTTACAAAACCAATTTAGTTAGATTCAACGAATTTTCAACATCCCACCTTGCCCTCAATATGTACTGTTAGAGTCACGTTCTCCCAAACCTCTTATGCGTCACATTGTTTCTTTCCGATGAAAAACACAGCTGTTTATTGGCTGTTTCTTAATAACAGTTTTACCAATTTACTCGTTCATTTAATTTCTAAAAAATTATTTGCAAACAAGTTTCCATCAGGAAAACAAAAGAGAATATTTCCATTACAATCAGTTAAATTAATGAAAGTATACTTAAAAAAAAAAAAAAATACAGACAGTGCGTACATTTCGTAATAGTTGGAGAATTTGCCATTGATGAATTGAAAGCACATCAAGGATATTTCCTGGTGACATCGAAATAATCAATATTATTTGTATATGATTCTTAAAGTGTATATATATTCAAGAAAGAAAAACCATAATTCAGTTTTAAAAAAATATTCAAAAGTAAATTAAAAGACGCCGAATCGTTATTTGGGGATATTGTCGATCAATATTAAGGGCTAAAGCAGAAATAGGATGAATGAAAAATATTACAATAAAAACAACAATGTACGTGCAGAAAAGACAAATATGATATTACACACACGCACACACACATATATATATATTTGATTATATATATATCTATATCTATATCTCTATATATAAATATAGAGATATATATATAATTATTTATTTATACACCCCCACCTTACCATGACTTGACATTTATGAAAGTAACTCTATACTGATACTTACTATTAACACCCAACACACGCCTACCCAATTTAAACAATGCGCCCTAGCTGTTACTATGGAAATTTTGATTTCAATTATTAAAACACGTAAATTTCTGAAATAAGTTATTCCCCAAAAAACATTTCGCTTGAAGATGGAACAGAGCTTTCTTTAACACAATTTAATTCAAATAATTATATTGAAGTTTTCGGCTCTTGTTTTGAAACATGAGACCTCTTATGTCGCGAGTTGGAATCATATTTCTAAATAAATAAATAAATATATATATATATATATATATAATCAAATATATATATGTGTGTGTGTGTGTGTGTGTGTGTGCGTGTGTAATATTATATTTGTCTTTTCTGAGACGTACATTGTTGTTTTTATTGTAATATTTTTAAATAAATAATTATATTTACGCTCTACATTTGTAACGCGCACTATTTTTTTAAAATGATAACTAAAATACTAAGGAACTTTGGATCTAACTAACCAGTTATTTCCTATTTTCTATATATTTTCACAAATATATATATATTTATGATTATATATACATATATATATATATATATATATATGATTATATATATATTTATGATTATATATATATATATATATATATATATATATATATATATATATATATATATATATATATAATCAAATATATATATATATATAATCAAATATATATGTATGTGTGTGTGTGCATGTGTAAACTCGCTGCGTTCATGATATAAAGTGTCACTGGTCGAAAAGTCGAGAAGTAATTTGATTGAATTTCTCTGTGATTTTTAACTTTTTAGTCACTCATTCTTTTACTTTTGTGATATTTTTTTTTCCTTTTGGCTTTTCTTAGATTTTTTTAAAAAAGTATTTTCCTTTTGGTTGCTTTTGTTTAGTTTTAGTTCCACGCCGAAAACATTTTTTTTTCTTTTTCTCTTTCATTTTCCTCCATCATTGCTTCAAACCTTCATTTGGCTGGTTGTCGTCTGCGTGTCTCTCCTCGCTTCCATCTTATAACGTCCTTGTTTCTCTCCTTTTTTTATTCTTCACCGTTGCCAATGCATTAATCAATCGTTATTGAGCCTTTAGAGACATCTCTTGAAGACGAGCAAACAATGCTTCGGACCGTTTTGTAGATATGCACGGAAATGAAAATGTCAGCGAAAAATCTATTCATTTCAGTAATACCGATTACTTTTTTGCATTTACCTTAGAAAATAAACGCAAGTTTATTTTCTCTTCATTTTGTATAAGGTATATGGCATACCAATAGATGTTATATTTTTAATGAAATTGACTATTCTTGCTTACAGGCATGAACAAAAATTCATATAAGATGAAAAGAAATTAAAAATATAAATAAAAATAATGAGAAAATAAAAATAGTTTAATGAAATAATTTTTTATTATTTTGTTTTAGAACTTCAGTCTTTAACTCACGACTATACACACGTGTTTTAGTGTATTTCGGTAATAACCTTTTTCAAATACATGTTTCTCTAAGAAAGTTTCTTTGAAGTGCTTTATTATATTTTTTTAAGCGAATTTAGTGCTTAATTTTTAGAGACATCTAATAATCCAGAAGAAAAAATTCAGTTGACGTGTAATATTTCTGTAAATATATTCTGGTAGTTTTAAAGGGTAAAATGAAATCGGTAATCCGATGTTAAATTCCAAACTGAACTTTTGTTTTCATTTTCGCTAAATGCTATTTAGAGGGACATGAATCCGTATCTTCTATATGGAGTCATGAGATAGATAGATAGATAGATAGATAGATAGATAGATAGATAGATAGATAGATCGACAAGTATATCTAGCGGTTCTTTCAGGTACTAAAGAAAATTAACCTTTGTATAGTTGTGGTCGTGTACAAGCGGACGGCATATAACATTCAAAATTAGTATTTTTTATTATCTGTTTATTTTCAACTTTATCAAAATAGATTAAAAAAAAGTTTCAAACAGCAATTACGTTAATGATAACCACACACGTGAAGCGTAAGAGGAACGAGTAGACAAAGTAAAATGTGCACTTTATATATATATATATATATATATATATATATATATATATATATATATATATATATATATATATATAGAGAGAGAGAGAGAGAGAGAGAGAGAGAGAGGTTATTTCATGGAACCAAAATGGGGTAGAATCTGATAGACACACAAGGAGCATATTGAACTCAAGAGGGGCTTAAGTATCGTGTCTAACCAGATTGTGTAAATAGATTGCAGAGCAGGGCGTCGGAAAAAATCGCCATCATCATACTTCGATCCCCCCTCACGTGGTTGGTCGTAACTCCATTAAGAATCCCTTTCCTCACTGCTCTGTTCTGCATTACCGTCCACAGGTCACCAATGTCCAAGCCTGAGTCGCGAACCATGGTGTCTGGGAAAGTCAACTTTCGCGAGAAAGACACTTCTAGAAGAATGTCAAAGAAGTCAAAATGAGTAAAGAAATGATTGAAAAATTGTAAACCTTGCTGAAATGAATAAAGCATAGCAAGATAGTTTTCATCAACATCTTGAAGGAATAGGCACATTAAAGAAGAGATATTCAGATGGTAAACTAATTCGTTATATTTTTTAAGCATTACGCCCCGAGC
Organism: Acanthosepion pharaonis; assembly: GCA_903632075.3. Taxonomy (NCBI): domain Eukaryota; kingdom Metazoa; phylum Mollusca; class Cephalopoda; order Sepiida; family Sepiidae; genus Acanthosepion; species Acanthosepion pharaonis. Next base: position 154,378 of record CAHIKZ030000837.1, on the reverse strand, counting down.
AAGGCTTGAGGCCACTAGGATGCAGGTGGTTGCAGAAGATTTGGCGCGAGAGCAGATAGGAGTGACAGAGGAAAGGATGAGGAGAAGGATAATGGATAGATCAAGATAACTGGAGATGTCGATTGACATTACATTTGAATAGTTGGAGATTATAGCTCTCGGGGAAACAGTAATAGTGAAGAGTGTTCCGCAGGAGAGACGTGCGAGGTATGAAGCTATTGGAGTAGAAGAGACGGCTACATTTAACAGTTTCGACAATGAAAGGGTGAGAGCGGGATGCCAGCCTCGTAAGGCGCTTGAATTCATGAAGTCTGGGAACCAGTGAAAACAGCTCATCGGAGCAATTACCATGAAAGTATTTGTAAAAAAGACAGAGAGAAGCGATGGAGCGTCTGTGAGAGAGTGACTGCAGACGAGATGCCAGATCAGGGCCAATTATATTACATATCCGCCTCTGGATCTTGTCAAGAACTCCGAGGTAAACAGAAGGTGCACCAGACCATATATGGCAGCAATACTCCATGCAAGGGCGAATTGTTGATTTGTATATTTGAAGTATCGATTCCGAAGAGAAAAATTTCCTGGCGCGGCACAGAGAGCCAATTCTCCTCGTGGTGGACGAAGCAATTGACTCGATGTATTTGTTCCATCTCAGGTCAGCAGTCAACGTGAGACCGAGCAGACGCAGAGAATTTCTCACAAGAAGTTGATTATCAGACATTCTAATGGGGCGGGGGGTAGGGAAGGATCTCTATGGTCATTAATAGAGAGTAGTTTAGTTTTTGAGGCGTTAATGTTGACCAGTCAATTCTTGCCCCAATTAACAACCGATTTTAGGTCCATTTCAAGAAGACCGGCCAGGTTAGTTTTGTCAGCGACACTAGATTTGTTTTTGAGGCAGGGATAAATTGTAGTGTCGTCCGCGTAGATGCCAACTTGGGAATCTAAGGCGCAGGAAGGTCGTTGATGAAAATAAGGAATAGATGCTTCTAAAATGGTCTTCTTCTTTTTATATGCATAGATCAAATGTTACATCTTAATTTTAGGTTTAATTTCATTCATGCATTTAGATAGAGAAATTAAACGTATATGTGTTTCGTCTATAACTTATTCTTGAAAGAAATTGTTGGAGAATATATTCATGAAACAGTACTATTTCAGGACTGTACTAAATCTGTTAGAATTAAATAAATATTTTGGATGTACATCTGGACATTAATAAAAGATGACAACGCGTAAAGATAGTGGTCTAGCAGCAATTCTGTTTTATATAAACATTTTTTTTTTTAAAATATTTTCATTTTAGTGAAGATTTAATATTTTTTAATACATTTCCCTATATAATTAACATATTTTTTTTCTTAAGAGAAGGGAACATTTCTATTCGGTGCAAAATAGTTGTGAATTAAATTGGTCTTGTTTTATTTTTGGGGGCTTAATATATTTGAAATCATTGTTTTGTTTGTTGACGCATATTTTTGCTGTTTCTTAAAATTTATTTTATTACGTTTTATTTATTAAAGTATCTAGAATGGTGACCACTTGGGAATGACAAGTGATGGAAGCTCGGATGTGCGGGTGGTGTAAGGAACAACGGCTCGGAATGGTTAAGTTCCAATTCCCGTTAGGTTCGTTATATTTACTTGTGCGCAAATACACATGGGACAGATATGAATTTACTTCTTTTTCTCTCCTCTCCATATATAGGTCCGTTATTAAGATTAGGACCAAGGAAGAACAACACGAACACAAGAGTAGAAATAACGAAGGTATATTACACGAAATAATAAAACAAGATGTGAAAGGTGTTAGTATGACTGTCAGTCTGGTTTGGAGTGAACCACTATCGGCTCGACTCGATTCGTCCCTCTCTCTCTTGAGAGGCGTAGTATACAGTGTTAGGAAGAGTTCATTCTGTAGATATAGGTAAGGACCCATGAAAGATTGGTATCACTAAATCATTATTTAATAAAAAAGACCATAAAATATTTTCTGACTTTAGATAATCTGCAAAGGATTGATAATGTTAAAAAACGAATCAATCAATCATAAATTATATTTGTTTCTTCTCTGTTTCAATTTTTAGGATTACAAGAATTTTTCCATATCATCCGATATCGATTTTTGATATTCGATTATTAATTTTGGTTATTAATACATATGCTTTTTTCATGACATAATATATTTTCTTCGAACCGTGTAGAGAAAGTCAACACTTTTATAATACGTGAGAATAGTCTAAACTAAACTAAAAAATAACTAATATCAAAATACTTCTGATATTTATTGACAGCAATCTAGAGTGGCAGAGGTAATTCCAAGTCCATATTTCCGTCTGTTTACATATCCTTGTCTATTAGGGGATATAGGTAAAAGAAGAGATCTTTTTAAATGCGTGAATATTGTTCATGTTTTAACGGGGTAGTTAATTTTAACCATTAAGATTACTTTTTCAGTCATATCACACCAGGCATGCGTATATAGTATCTTTAACAAAGAACGATATCTAAATTGAAACATTTGCAGAATAAAAAAAAAATAACAATGACAAAAGGAAGAAACAAAAAAAGAGTGAAATTCACCATGAAATGTTTCCCTTCGTTATCAAGGATCTCACTATAAAGGCTCAAAGGCCATTTGTAGTAGTGTGTTACTGAACGATGTAAGATGATCTTAAAATGACGTGGTAGTGAAGATTATCATCTAAGGACGCTAGAGAGCGATTGAGCTGCGACTTGTAGAAGTTAGATTTGGCGTATTCATGCAAGAATCCATGCAGCAATCTTTCCACAGAGTTGCAGATTTTCGGAGAAAATAAAAAAGAATTATTTGTTTTGAATTTAATTTTTTGTACGGATGGGTTGTGGTTGATTCGACACCGTGGATATAGCATGAAGTGTTCTACCTATAAATGTCTGACTTAAAGAGTGCAGCTCATCTGAACTTGTATCAATATCATTGATTAATATTTTACAATAATGAACAGAAGAAGACACACATAATTATGAATGGAGCCATCAATGAGGCATTATGGACAATGAGTGAAGATTGAAAAATAGCTAATTTAAAGACATTACTAAACGAAAAAGAACACTGGCAACAGAAAGAAAGTTACTTTCGTAAGAACTATGACTACATTAAATCAATATCTATTGATTGATTTTACAACTTTACAGCTTATTTAAAGCCATAACAGATTTTAAGAATTTTTGAAGATAACAATGATTTACTGATACAAGTTCAACTATTTAATCTATAGCTGTGGGGTAAATAAGTATATTTATTTATATATTTCCCGGTGGCATTTTCGTTAATACAGTCAGTTATGTGCTATGCGTGATACACGCTTAGGCGATCGTGTGTCTTTCGATACATGACTGACGAGGTAGATATTTCCCCGCAGTACGTTGCTATTTCTTTCTGCGTTAGACCATTTGCTATCCAAGGCTATAGAACCCAGCCCGTCTTGCTATTTACCCATAGCTGAGTATTCATACCTTTCTTAAGGGCAGGTATGTGAATGAAATGGATTCGACTGGAATTCGAACTCGGTTCTCCGATTCCCTAGTTTGAACCGCTGTACATTATAACGTTCGTTAATACAACGAACCCGATTAGATTTGGATCATGACCCTCCGATTATCAATTCCTTGCCATTATCCATTACACCACCGGCACATCCAAGTTTACAGCACCTGGCGTTTCCAATCGATTACTTATATAATTACTGAGCAGCCTCGACATTGTTTATCGTTAGGGATGGTATGAGAACCGATGCATTAAAGCAATAGAAAAAAGAAAAAACAAGAAAGTAAAACTTGATAATGAAAGGAATAAACAAGTAAAAAATGTTTAACTTCTTTGTTAGTTGTTATTTTCATTCTGAAGCTGATCAAAAGCGGAAATCTAAAGATAATTGTTGAGGGGTTCTCCCCTTTTTACACAAATGGACTCACCCAGGGTATACATATACTACTGCTAGTGAATACCCGGGGGAAGAACGAGAAAGAAGGACAAACGAGCACGAACCAGAAAGAACGTAACGAGCAAGCGTCAAAGTGAGCAAGCACGTAGACTCAGCAAGAAGTCATACAGTGATACGTCGATACCAAAAACTATATATATATATTTTGCTACTAACCCGCATCCCTGGAACTACTAACCTGCATTACCAGTTTGTATTATTGCATTACTAGATTTATTTTCCTATATTCCTTCTTGGCGTTTGTTTTTATTGGTACCGGATTTCATCCCTGAATCCGTAACAATAATAATCTTCTTAACCGATAGGGAAATTTTTTTATTGTAAATGCGATGAAATAATGGATTTTACACAAAATCACATGTTTCATAAACAAATCATATGATTGATTACTAACAACTGGTAAATAAAGAAAACTAAGATATCAGAAAATGTAATCATTAGATAAGTTTTCTTTGTGAACAGCACTTTTAAAATTCTTTAAAAAAATTATATAAGATATTAAATATATTGCGTGTGTTTCGAAATTTTGTAATTTAAGCTAAAATAAATAAGATATTCTTCTCTCCGTTGATAATTTCACCTTGGAAAAGAAACTGCAGACGTCTGGTATCTCGCGATCTACATTTAATTACTACTTTTTTGAGACGTTTAATTTCCTTCATTTTTTTCTATTCCGCTGGTTTGATTGCTTTTAACTTCTGTGCCTGTATTTATTCAAGGCAACATTCTACTTGACAGAATTAATCTTTAAGTATCTTTTGGCAATGTACAATTAAGAGTAACCCCGTCTGCTTGAATTTATGTATGAACATTGCTAATATTAAAAAAAAGATATTTCGAAAAGATCTCATTTAAGCGGCTGTACGCTAACAGCTGTATGGATAAGAGATCATGTAATACGTTTCCAGATAAGAATATTTTAATTCCCAAATATAATATAACATATTTTCTACATATAAAATATAAAACGAACCAATCATTTTGAATAACTTTATCTGAATACTGTAGATGGGTAAGCACTTGGGAATAGCAGGTTCTGTAAGCCTGGATATGCTGTTGGTCTAATCAATAATGTTTCACGGAAAGAAATCGGAAGGCAGGGTTCGAATTTCAGTCAGGTTTGTTATGTACGAATACACAAATGCACTTGAGTGAACATGGATGGAAAATGACTGATTGTTTAGACATGTCACTTCCATCGCCTAACAAAACACATTGGGTCAGTTCGGCAGGGTACAAAACCCTGTTTCAAACTTGTTATCCATAAAAAGAAAAAAAATCACAGATAAAAATTTATGAAGTTAGGGATCTATTTGAACATTGTACAGAATGCGGCATAAATACTGTTGAAGACAAAAAGCTCAAAACCCCTGAAGAATTTATTATATTAGCCAACAATTTCAACAAATAAGAATTATTAATAAATAAATAAATAATTATAAAAATTAATCTGCTAAAAAAAGATTATCTGCTAAATAAAAATTAATCTGCTAAAAAAAGCAGGAATTCTTATCTAATATAGTTTCCTTTAATCGTCACAGCACATTGGAAGCCTTTGGTGGAGTAATAGATATCGGCTTGGACTGAGGAATCGGAGAGCCGAGTTCGAATTCCAGTCGAATCCATTACATTCACTTACGTGCTAATACTATTGGGAAAGGTGTGAATCCTCTTCTTCTCCCTCCAGCTATGGGTAAATAACAGGACAGACTGGGTTCTTTAGCCTTGGATGGCAACTGGTCTCGGAGAAGGAAAACTCTTAATTCAAAACCTGCGCAGGGTCGTTGGGGGACCTCGTGGCACGTAGTGCACCAGGTCTCTGTATTCGACCCTTCAAAAAGTGTGGATGGTCCTGCACGAAACCTTCACCATTATAATGAAATCTCATGTGCTATACATACGGGTTGGGGACCGCTTGTGAATTCCAAATTCCCATGAAACTCCAATATTGGATCCGGCTCAACCCACCTCGGGTGAATGCCGTTACAAGAAGAAAAAGAAGATGGAAGCCTTTGATGGCGATACCCACAATTTCCATGAATAGTTATCTCGTAAATTTTTAAAAAAATTTCAGTGCTTCAATATTTTGCCGCGGTGCATTCTAATCCGCATCACAATATTGAAACTCTGAAGGCTTCTCTCTCTCAAGAACTACCCGCAAGCAATAGTCAAGAGCTCTGATATCTGGTGATGAGGAAGGCCACCCTTCCTTGGTGGTGAAGCCAGGATAATTGTCTCTCTATCATTGCTGTGTTACACAAATGTTATGACTCATCTCTCCGTCTTATTGTAATATCAAATTTTAATCATCTTAAGTGGCATTGTACCACGAGTTGGGTGCACGTTCCAAAATGTAATCTATGTAGACTTCCTGGTTGATCTTTACCACTTCCGGCACGAAAAAATGGGTCTTTCCTCTATATGAAATGACTGCCAAAACCATAGCTGATGCCGGTTTCTGTTTTCTAAGGCATTTTCTTGAAACATCAGGAACTGACTTACTGACAAAACAAAATCATTTTACAGATTAAAATTCTTTTCAACAGTGGACAGTTTCTCATCATTGAAGATGATGTTTGGCAACGTGTCATCACGTATCATCCATACCTGCTTACTTGTTTGAAGCCTCTTGTCATTGTGGCTGATGAAAGAAACTCTCTCCTGTTTACCTTGAATGGGAGACGTCTCTGGATCATTTCCACATAGCCTTCGCATGGTTTTATCTTGTGTGGTTCGGCCACCTCAGCCAATTATATCATTGACCTTATTGGATTACACCTGATTTTTTCACCCTCCTGTTTAATCATTTTTGACATCCTGTAGTGACGATGACGTCATTTTTCGGTCAATCTTTGATGGAGGATGTCTCCTTGTATCGATGGATTGGTCTTTTGATAAAAAACAAAATCTATTGTTGTTTTCCGGCTTTAAAAATCTCAGGTGGACTCAATCCGTTTTCAAATTATATACTTTATTTTATTTTCTATAGAGATTGCGGTCAGTAAATACTAATAGATTTTAAAAACAAACAATAAATATACATTGTTGATTGAGTATCAAACTATAAACAGCAATGAAGTAACCAAAAATTGGGAAGTAGAACAAATTTCAAATTTTGTAACAGAATTTATACTGCAATCTGTATTTATATTATGAACAGGAACTACCCATCTAAAATTATATGGAATTATATATTTCACGATAGTGACAAATATAACTCTGTGACTCTGGGGGTGGGGGCAATTACTAAGTTCAGAAATGGACCTTCACTGGTTGAGTAGATTTGAATATAATTTACTTAATTTAATTAAATTTATCCGGATTTCCTGTGTCCATGTCTCTAAGAGTAACGGTAAACAATAATGACAATAATAATGTAATAAACATCTAAAACTCTTTCTTAAGGAAGATATCTACCATATATACAGAGTGCGGCAGAAATACCTCCCATAAATACCTCTTATTGTCATACCATTATGTAGTAGGTATATCTGCTGCACCATTTATTTATGTGGATTTCCATTTCTGAAAACCCATTTTATATCTTTACCCTCTCTGCCTTTCCATGTTTGATCAGTCTATTATGTATTCTTCTATTTTTATTAATTGATGGCGTGCTACTGCTGATAGCATTATTGTTAATAATAAGATTTCAAAGTTCTGTTTACTCCGCTGTATAACACAAAGGCCGGAGTTTGAACTCACCTTGACGATTCTACGTTTCCGCGTCGATAACTAGATCGATAATCCTTACGCTACTGGCACAGTTATGTTAGCAACAGTAAAGAAATTCATTGAAGATTGCACGTGGCCTACACAAAATTGATAAAGCAACATTTAAAAGAGAAACAATGATGCAGATGATGGCTGGAACACCGGATAAGAGAAGTTATTCTTTAAAAAGCGATTAAATTATTCTTTGAAGTGATTAAATTTTGACATTATATAGCCAAAATATTTCACTGAAGAAATATGGACTAAGAAATAAAAGCAGAAGGACAAAGGTTAAGAACCAAAGCTGAACAATACTCGCATACTAGTCGATTTATGCGTGCTGATTTATATTAAACGAGTATGAAAAAGAAAAGATCGGTTTTATATTGGTTTTTATTAAACTTCTGTTGTTTCTGAAACCGAGAATAACGTCTATGTTATTCATTCATTCATTCAATCAGTGAGTTAGCGGCGTTGTGTTACGATTTTCCCTATTTCTCTTGTAATTGTGGTTCATGGTGACATTCAAGACAAAATATTGCAATGGCTTGTCGATTCGTTTTACAACAGAAATGCTGAGGCTACCTCGTCCCTTCTCCCATAGGGTCCTCCGCCCACTGGTAAAGCCATTGACCTCTGAGGCGAAGCTCCTACGGTCAGGCTGGCCGCTTGGGGCAGGTTGATTGCGGAGAGATGTTCCTCATCTACCGTCACAGAGTTTAGCCGGCAGTCTAAATATATGTTTAAAATATGAGTCAAGACTTTTATGTGTCCCAGAATTTTAAACGATTTCTTTATGCTTATAAGTATGAATATTATTTTTATTCCAGTCTTCCTTAAAATTTCTCGTTGCTGGGATGTCATATAATCTAAGCATGCGTCTTTTGATCACCGAAGTTAAACAGTGTCGAGCCCGAAGAGTACTTTGATGGAGTGGCTCTGTTTAAAAACACCATATACTGCAAGCCATCTTCTAAAATCTTTAATATGTTTCGATATTCAGTCAATTATGTACCATACGTGATACAGCTTAGGCGATCATGTATCTTTCGATATATGACTAACGAGGCAGATTTTTTTCTCGCAGTAGGTTGCTATTTATCTCTGCGGTAGACCAGTTGCCATCCAAGTCTATAGAACCCAGTCTGTCCTGCTATTAAACCAGAGCTGGTGGGAGAAGAAAAGGATTCATACATTCACAAATTAATATCAGTCAGTTATGTGCCATACATGATACACACTTAGCCGATCATATATGTTTTGATACATGACTGACGAGGCAGAATTTTTTCTTTCAGTAGGTTACCATTTCTTTCTGCGATAGACCAGTTGCCATCCCAGGCTATAGAACCCGGTCTGTCCTGCTATTAAACCATAGCTAGTGGGGGAAGAATAGGATTCATATATTCACAAATTAATATCAGTCAGTTATATTCCATACATAATACACGCTTAGCCGATCATATAACTTTCGATACATGACTGACGAGGCAGATTTTTTCCTGTAGTAAGTTGCCATTTCTTTCTACGGTAGACCACTTGCCATCCAAGGCTATAGAACCCGGTCCGTCCTGCTAGTTACCCATAGTTTGGGGGAGAAGAAGAGGATTCATTCCTTTTCCAATATATGAATCCTCTTCTCCTCGCCAGTATTTCGATATTAAATAACTTAAAAACGGTTCAGTAGCAGTAAAAAAAAAAAATCAACATTCATATAATCATTCGTCTGTTAAACTAGATTTTTGTTGCTTCTAGTTCTCCTGCCCAACATTCACTACAATAACGAAGATTATTTTAATTTAGATATTATATGTTGATTGATTGATTTTCTTTTGTTTAAAAGCATATCAACTAATTATAGGTCATTTAATGCCGAAATTTAATTTTCTTGGGAGCTTTGATGTAATAAAAATATGATAAATGTTATTGTCGAGTTTCTTACACTAAACGGGAGGTTGTCTGCTCGACAACCCAAGCAGAATGCGAAAACGAGTCTCTGCGCATCATGGTTCGACGCATTTCTTTGGTATTAAATGATAAAATGGATTTTATATATTGACCAGTAGATATAACTCCCGCTAAAGGCACAGACTGTGATTTGGAGCCAATACGAGGAATATAAATTCCTTGATTCAACGCCGCAGAGTTGATAAACAGGGAGAGAGACCCGGCTGAGATGCCGACACGCAGAGGTCGGTCAAGAACGACGCAGGCAGACTGAGACTGAACCCGATACTTTTCGACTTCATCCTTCACCGCCGGGGTCTTCACAAAACATCAGCCGACAGCCATGACCAACATTCTTTATCTTTCTTTCTTCCTTCCCCACTCTCTTGCCTTTTACAACAGCAACGAGTAGTATGCTGGCTTTGTATATATGTAAATAAATTATACATTTATTTATCCAAAATACGACGTATTTCTTTTCCTCGAATTTACGTTTACTGAGGCGAAGAAGAAATTAACCTCTTCAGCAGAAACAATAACAGCGACAAGTTCCAGGTTACTCATTCTTCGTTTCCGCAGCAATATTCTCATTTCACATTTGAATACATGGTAGATGATACTCAGCTTTTGTGCGTCTACACGTTGGTGTGGACATGATTAAAAGAAGTGGAAATATGTGTATTTTATATTGTAGTTTTATTCGGGTTATATTTTGAAATACTTTGACTTATTTATGATATTGTAGAATAGTGTATAGATCCACGTCATGAAAGAGTTCTTTGACTGTTGGTTGATTTGTTGGCGCCATATGGGTAATTTAATGCCGAAATCTAAATATTTTGTACGTAATTTTATGGCTTCAACTACAGAATTTTTATACACAACTAGCAGCATGGCCCGGCGTTGCCCGTGCTTGATTCAAAAATCGTACGACTCATACAGCAACCGCTATCATTTGACATAAAATATTTTTGCCTTCCTTGCCTTTAAAGGAGTGCCCTTTGCCGTGCTGATTTTGCTAAATTACCATACTTCTTTCCTATCTCACACTGCGAATTTTTTCTAAGCTCTATACTAAACATTAAATCTGTTAAGAAAAAAGAATTAAACAAAATGAACACAAAACGGTCAGTTTAAAAAAGGACTCGTAACTGGAAAAACCGAATGAAAAAAAGAATATTAACAACAAATTCTTTTTCACACCCAACCCAGTTCTGAGGAATCAGAATCAACGTTGAGTTTAAGCAAGCGAATGAGCCAATTGGAGTAAAGTGCCATGCAGATATAAATTTTTCCCACCTGTGACGAATGCAGCTATCGATTTTTTTGCATGCTAGTTAACATTCGTGTCAGTCAGCTGTTGGCTCTCACGCTGGCCAATAGAATCTTCGTGCCTATTCGTGGCAGCCAGCTATAGGCTCTCACTCTGGCCAGTAGAAAATGGCGCTAACTACATGAAAACTGCCGTAGAAGCATGAAAAAATCGATTATTTCCACTATCGATGGGAGTTGGGGAATGCATAGTCGGTCTTGGCCTTCCCGCTAACTTGGAGCATGTGCATGTAAATTTTGGTGCAAATCCGTCGAAAATTGCGGCCGTGCATTCGTTAGACACACACACACACACACACACACACACACACACACACACACACACACACACACACACATCCTGCCTTTTATAAATAGAGATTTTCTACTTTCAGAGTAAAGGTATTTTTTTTTTTTTAGTTATATATTTTGTAGGTCATAAATTGTATCGTTGGTAATTTTACTATAAAAATATACTGTTGATTTTTGATTGCGGGATCACTATTTGCCTATAGCTGGAACCCTAACCAGTGCTACCACCCTGGGTTATGAGGGACCTTGAAAGAACAACAATTAAGAGGTCGTTCCACGCTTCTCTAAATCTTCAATCTCGCGATCAGAGGCCTTGCCGCTAGAAGATATTATATAGACGCCAATAACTTATTATATTTCTAACGAGAATGTCTTATCTCTTTATACTTTCCGTAGCTTCTGGGAGATATATCCTGCTGTTTTTATACAAACTCGGTCATCGTCTGTAACTTCACTATTCAGAAAGTGAAATTTCTCCGCTGCTTGATTATGCCGACGCCAAAACCTAACTCACACCTTGGGCTGTCTCATTTATTCATGCTTTCTCTGATTACGGGAATATTTTGCACAAAGAAGAAATAGATAATTGAATAAATGTTAGTGCTTATAATTCCCAATTCTAATCTTAAATCTTACGCAGAATATTTCATCCAACTTGTATGTCTACATAAAGAAGAGAACGCATTTACTGTCGATGAAAAGTTAAATAGGACATCTTCTATTTATTCTACACGGCATCGATTTTGTTTTCTTTCTTACCATGTTTTTTTTTTCTTACTTTCTTATATTTTTTGGTCTTGCTCTTACGTATTCAGGCGTCTTACAAGAAAATTGCAATTTGGAGATACAGAAAAGCAAATTAGTTGTGACAAGTAGTCAGTCAATTTGTTGTGTGGACTGAAGACAATTTTTGAAGCAATTTAGTAAATTGACACGTGGAATATATTCAATAAAAAGAAACGTGTCCCGATGAGAGATAAACTTCAATTTTTTTTCTTTCTTTTATTAATTGGTCATCAGCAAGATTGCTACTGCGGTATTTGGTCAGCTGGATGAAAATAGAATTGATCTTTACAGTGTGTGTCTTAATTTATATGTAAGAGTTGGAGTAATTACACCAAGCCTTCAGTAAATAATATACTTCAAGTGTAAATTAATTGTTCATAACTTTATGTTTTTTTTTTTTTTAATAGAGTTATATGCTCGATTATAGTGCGAGATCTTATCAAATGTTTTATGCAAAAAGAATCGAAGGTTGCACTATACATATGTAATTTTCTTTTTTGGAAAACGTTTAAAATCATCCATTTTCTCTGACCTGTTGCACTATAAACAGTTAATTCTTTTCCGAGGCTTTTTAATTTAGGTAATTTGGTGATCGTAACCTACTTTGTACGCCTACATTCTGACTGTACTGTTGGCTAACCTATTTTATGTTAGTTAAGAGTGTTTTGTTTTTTTGCCTTTTTCTTACAGTATGGCTCACTCTCTACAAGGTCCGGAGGCCACCCGTAGTGGTGGGTTACGTTAGAGGTAGTTTGTACGGATAGAAGGAGACGTAACGGTTAACCCTAGACTTTATCATGTTAATATTGTAATAATCGTGGATAAATTCTGTTTGGAGTCATGTCCACAGAGCAGCGGTTGGCATGAAAAAGTTTTTCAATTGGAACTTCCTTCTCCCCGATCGAATGCAGAGACAATGTGGGTGGTTTCCTACAATGTAAGTGGCATGGCGGGTCCTTGCCGTTAAGGTTAGCTCTGGTTGAACCAAGGAATGTAGTTCGTCCGATCAGTTACCGTCAATCGCTGCCGATAGAGTATCCGTTTGTTGTAGCTTTGTAACATAAAGGGAATTATATCATATATTAGGTATGAAATATAGCCAGGATAATGCTCATACTGTAATACTTGACTAAGGTCGCATTATAGATGAGAAAAAAAAACAAAAACACTTTCTTTTTAAAAGAATTCCAGTGTTCGCACTAAAAGTGAAGTAGACTTATACATGGGTATATACGGTATGGATTTTTTTAACGTAAACTAACTTAATGATAAATATATCTTTTCACATTGACGTACCAAATGTTAAGGTTTAGATGCTTTATAACATGATCGAAACACTTCATTCCTGCCAATCTGAAAGCTCATCATTTGAACGGACTCACAACTGATGTTGAAATTTAGGCATTATGTCTCTCTCTTAGGTAGATTTACTGCTTGCTATTCTCTGATTTATTATCTCATTTCATTAAATAATCAACTGTAAAATTACAATAAAAATATCTGTGGTACTCATTTACAAATGAGATAGTTATTCAGTTAAGTACCATACGTGAAAGAGAAGCTTTCCCCTCAATAGGTTGCCGTTTCATTCTGCGGCAGATTGCTTATCCAGCAAGATTAAAGAGCCAGTCTGGCTTGCTATTCAACCCACAGCTGAGGGGAGAAGAGATAGATTCATATCTTTCCCAAAATGTATGTAAGTGAATGGAAGGAACCGGCAAATACACTTGCGAAACTTATGGATCCATCTCTATCCGACCCCTATATATTGCAGTAAAACATATCTACATACTTATTTAAAGACGAATGACACGGATTACGAGAAACAAATTTAAATTCTTTAAGGGTGTAGGCGATTATAAGAACAGGATTCAAGAAAACAGAAGATAGCGATTGACGTTGCATTTAAATTTTTGAAGATTGTAGTTTTCAGGGAAGCAAGAAACCGGAATGGAGATCCACAGGTGAAAAAAAGGAAACTGTCAATCGAGTTAGCTCAAGAGTAAAACGGTGAGACATAGTTGCTTAAATTCATGTTTCACCGGCGAGGGTGGGGCGGGAAATAAGAACATATACCATGAAAATATTTACAGTAAAGACAGAGGGAAGTCCCGTCACGTCGGTGAGAAAGTGACTGAAGCCGAGATGCCTGATCAGGATCGATTACATTTGGATTTTCTCAAGATGTACAGCAGGAACGCCAGACCAGATATAGCACCAGTATTCAATACACGGTCGAATGGTAAATTTATAAATGTTCCAGATGAATTCTGACATGAAAATATTTCTGGCAGGACACAGCAAACGAACATTCCTTGTGGTA
>CAHIKZ030000837.1:127500-135000 GCA_903632075.3 Acanthosepion pharaonis | reverse complement strand
GCCTAACGTTATATATATATATATATATATATATATATATATATATATATATATATATATATATATATATATAGGATCTATTCAAATCTATATATTGGTACATTAACACATATGTATACGGGTTCGTATATATATATATATATATATATATATATATATATATATAGAAAATATAGTTTTAAGGTGTGCTATATCTATGGGATAAAGCGTTCAATATCAGATATAGAGCTTATGTAAGTATTAAATAGAAAAATGAACATTGAAGTCAACACTCAGAGGCGTCAGGCTGTTTTATAGAGACGCAATCGTCAGGCGGCCTGACGATTGCGTCTAGCATAAAACAGCCTGTCGCCCTTGAGTGCTGACTTCAATGTTCATTTTCTATATATATATATATATATATATATATATATATATATATATTTCCTCCACTTTTGGCTAGTCTGTCGGTTTAACGTGTGTTGCAATTAACTTATAATTGTCCATTTAACAATAGCCGAATATTCATATCGTGAGCAGGCAGATATAATTTTTACATGCGGCCGTGCGAATGTTAACGGACATTGTTTGCGATGTCCTCTACCATGAACTATGGATAGATAGGGGAGGAACTGTTTCATGGCCTGCACGTATCTCCGGCCAAAATCATTTTGCTTTCAATCTGTGGGTAGCATCAAAACAATTGTTTTCTGCAGCAGATATTTATAACGCAGAGACTCTTCATCAACGTGCCATGGGGGCCTGCGTAGCCATTTGACAAAGTGTGGAATTATTTGAAAGCTTCCTCCAATCAACGATCCGACGGGTGCATGCGTGTGTAGAAGCAACCAGAGGATATTTTGAACATTTGTCATGAGTTTCTATGTTAAAGTGGCAGTGGATGCCAGAAAATACCATGTAATGTAGAAAAATATATAATTAAACACATTATATACGAACGTACAATCTTGCCGTGTCATGGCATGTAAAGATGGCTGAGCACGTGACATCGGTAATGTTGAGTTCGGATTTCAGCCGATCTAGTTACGTTAATTTATAGAAAAACACCTTTAGGATTTGAACTCCGTTATTCTTTGCCCAGCAGTGGACTGAATATTAGGATTTGTGTCGGGAAAAAAATTCCAACTGTTTGTGTGATTTTCTCTCGAAAAATATATATCATAAAATATATATCAGCTTAAAATAACCCACATATTGTTTGATAAGACGCAAAATAATCAATAAATCAATTTTTAATAAAAACAACTTTAATATTTATAACTTTTTGAACGGCAGTTTAAACTTCATTTATTTGGTACTGATTTTAGAATAATCCAGAATTTATACTGGAATGAAACCGCCTACTTTTGGATATGAAATACAATCAGTAAATACACGCACATAAAATGGGAAACAAGACAAGGTTGTGTTTTCTCATTGTATCTATTCAGTGTGTATAGAAAGCCGATTCTGATAGAATTAGGCTACAAAAATTCATATCTGATGGCCACTAACATAACAACATCAGACACGAAGATGACACATTATTGATAGCAGTCACACAAAGAATATCCAGGAAATTCTACAGAATGTAGTAATGGAAAGAGATAAGAAAGTAGAAAACATTATTTGCACTAGTTACATTGTTCGGACTATTGCCATATTCACGACGTTTTGGCTGTTATACTCTCCGGCCTTCTTCATGTGATATACGTTGAAATTTCGAACAAATTCCTGTACTACTTCCACCGGTGTGGGCACATTACCCAATGAATAAATAGCATCGGTTAAAGTAATCCAGTGACTTGACTCAAAGCGTTCAGCCTTCAATAACTGGCCACAACAGAAGTGAACTCAAACATGGAGAGTCGAGTTACTGAAATGGGGGGCAATGGAAACTGATATATCCAGAAAAATGTATGGATTGTGGAGCTAGAACAATCTAACTAAATAAAGGTTTCAGTCGTAAATTCCAAGGTCGGAGAATACAACAGCAGCAACGTCGTGTGTATGACAACAAAGATAAGGGCAATAGTCCAAACAATGTAAATAGTGTAAATAGTTAAGATAATTCGTGTCAGAAATACTGACAGATAGAAAACATCAATTGTAAGTAATATATATGGTTCACATCGAAAGGAAAAAGTCTATGATGACACTACTAATTGGAGGCACCAAAGTGAAGCAAATACATAATTTGAAATATCTAGGAAGTGTTTTATAGAGGCAAAAATGAGACATCGAAATCCGACTGCCCAACGGAATAGTAAAAACATGCTTTCCAAAAGCTAAGGAAAGTATTAAGAAATATGAAAATATCGTTCAAAACAAAAAGTACTGTACTTTCATCTAATATCAGTCCTCTTATATGGATGTATATACAAGACAATCTCTTCACAGATGAAGAAAAGATGCGAGACAAAAGACATACGGTTCGAAAGAAGGATGCTGAGAATTCCACCGAATGAACATGTGAGTAAAGAAGGAGTTTTGGAAATTGGAAATAGACAGTTATAGTAAGAATCAGAGACAATGATAGTTTCTCAGGACACTTAATTTGAAAAGAGGGATTGGATAATTTTATATTCAGACTGTATACTGAAGGCCCCAAGAAACAAGAAACGGCGAATAATCTACCTAACGAGATTGTATAATTTGTTGGCAGGAAAAGATAGCTGAAAGACAAACGCTACTAAGATTCACAAAATATAGACAGTTGTAGATATCCCTGGTAGTCTTTGCGTTGAAAAGATACGGCGCATAGAATTTGAAACCAAGTCAAGTGTTCTAAAAAAGTAATCTAAAACACCACATGCTATAAAGTGATAACCAACCGTTATTGCTAATGAAAGGAAAAAGTACCAGTGTGAATTTTTGATTCTTCATATTTGTATATATATATACATATACATATATTTTGTAATGCGCTTCAAGGCAATGACAGCCTTCAAACATGTATCATTTTTAGCAGGATGGAATGTTTCCTATTAATAAAAAATTTGCAACTTCTTATTTATTTCCCATCATGATTCCTATATTAAAAAATAAAACAAAAAAAAAACGTAAATTTACTTTTGCTTTAAAAAGCAAGAACTTTCATGAAAACCATTTGAACACAATCTACGCCCATCTGCTAGCAGTTGTGACGGCGGGTGTCAAGGCTAAGTGCTTTTCTTCAGAAGGAGTTCTGTCCGCATTGCAATTACACTTTAGTACGCATAGAGATTAATTACAGTTTGATATTTATTCTTTTATCAGTTGTTTATTCATACATTCTTATGGTTTGCCGCAAGCTATCAAAATTGATAGTTTATTTTCTTGTAATTTACCAGCTTATTTTGTCTTTTTTTCTTCCGATTTAGTGTTTCTCTTTGGCATTTTGCATCGACGTAAAGCGCCAACATTTAGCAAATTGCCAATAACCCCCACTTGTGTATAATCTTCTGCTTGGTCATATGGTGTACATCTTAATTCGCAAAGCAGCAGTTGGTTCATTTTATGTTTTTTTTATCTTACAATAAAATTAGAATAAAATGTCACAAGGACGAAGTGTTAAATATTGTGTTTAGATACAAACGAATCTGTGCGAATGTTAAGTTTCGATGCGAAGTAAAAAGATATGTCATGTTATTTACTAAGAGTTACTCTATACTATAAAAGACCAAACGTGAGTAGTGCGATTTAGTAGAAGTGAACTTATACAATCTCAAACGGGACTCGCTCGGTCTTGATATGAAAGTTCATATACAGGCAATTTAATCTCTCTTTCACTTTTATATGTCGTATCACTTCCGAAAGTCGGCGATCATGGCTCTCCACAAGTTTCTATTATTCGCAGCTCTTTGCAAGCATTGTATTTTCGCTCATTCTTTTACTGTGGCTCTCCTTACCCTATTCTGCTAACAAAATACACAGGCTCGTTACATGTCTGATTAGCCACCTTTCTCTATCTCTCTTGCCTATACCTTGTAAGTGTCCAATTCTCCAAGACCACTTTCTTCCCTCTATGCCCTAGAAAATTCAATTGTTTCATTGAGATTCTCTCTATGTGACGTTTTTGTTTCAAATTTGTTAAAATTTCTTCGTGGTCACATGTTCATTTCATGAAGTTCTGGATATCCTTTTGTAGAACTAAATTTCTTTTGTCCTTAACTGGCTTCTTTATCTGTGAGGACATGGGCAAGTGAATACCGAACAATCTCTTCAAATAAATTTAAATATGATAAAAAAATCCAATAACAATTTAAAAAGCTCAAGATACGACAATTTAAGTTTTATTAAAACTATCAATTTTAATTTTCTTAAGGATTGTACAATGTCAAATATGGAATATTTCGCAACAGAACTCATGATTTTTTTTGTCTGCTGTGACATTCAAGAGATAGACGTTTATATTTCTCTACATCCTTTGCAGTTCCAAGCAATGTTTGTCCCTATCGAACCATGTAGACTGGCGCTATAGAATCATAAAGACATCACCAACTAACAAAAAATAACAAAACTTGAGGATTTTCAACAACAGTTAAAATGGATATCGCATGTAACTAAATAATGACATAACCTAGATATTAAATTTCCACACTACATCACATAAATTATTAGGAAATAAACCTCCATCAATATAGGAAAGAGGAATAAGTGGTACTGGGGAAACCTATTTTCGTGAAAAAATAGTTTTAAGAGATAAATTATTATAAATTTCCACAGACAGTACCAATTTAAGCTAATCGGTCAATAATTGATAAATGTTTCTTTATAAGTCAATTGTTAATATTACCATGACTATCACTCGTAGTCCATGTACTGTCATCCATTTAATTAATATATATGTTATCTCGCTGTTTACATCAGCCCTACTTTCAGTAGGTCCTGTGAGGCTGAAATACTCAAGTCCTCTTTCGACATTATACATCTCAGATATGGCAACAGTTTCTGATTGCACAAGGACTGTCAAACATGATCTCAACATCCTTCTGGATAACCACATCTCAGTTGCACCGTTTGTACTTAATCTCCACAGCAGCATTTTTCTGCATTATATAGATAATGATGGCTATTAGATACCAATTCAACGGTCGTTGTTTCTCCGTGAATTTTTAAAGTTTCTCAATGCTTTGTGTCGTTCTTATACTCTTTCAATTTGTACCTTTCCAGTGGGTTGAATGTTAAAGCATTATCGCAAAATGGAATGTATAACTATCAACAACGGGAATAGTTCACCTTGCTTCTCTACATTTCATACGTATTTGGACAAATATATATATATATATATATATATATATATATATATATATATATATATATATATAGAGAGAGAGAGAGAGAGAGAGAGAGAGAGAGATAGATAGATAGATAGATAGATAGATAGATATGTATATAATGGAATATGCTTACACTTGAGTTCCCTCTACTGGGATATGATTAGCTGGTGTCCGTCATAAATACAGAAGGACGTAGGTACAACAGAGTTTAAGTCTATGACCACGCGCATTGGACTACGCCATTGGCTATCCTATTCGTCTACACCTATCACCTGCGACTACGACGAGGACTAGTCGATTACTGCTACCGTGGTTATAGTAGCCAAAACCACAGCTACTTCGGTCAAATATATCCCTTTTCGACATATCATATATATATATATATATATATATATATATATATATATATAGAGAGAGAGAGAGAGAGAAGAGAGAGAGAGAGACCGGCTGATCGAACGAGCGATCGCTTTCCATCCACATAACTGATGCTATCCTCCAGAGATTAACCTCGGTGCTAACGTTCTCAGCTGACATGAAGGTGAAAAATCTATATTGAATCCTTTGCTAGTCAGCTGCTAAGAAAGTCTGTTCACTGTGTCGGGTGAGACAATTTTTCTCCCTGGAATCTATTTTGCAAATCTATAAGTCTACCATTCGTTTGCGCTTGGAGTACTACTGACATATAGGACCGGGTGCCCCTGCTATTTACCCGGAACTTTATCCACAGAAAATCAACAATATTTTTTATTCCTGATCTGGCGGTTCGACTTCAGTTATTCGTCCACCGCCGTAAGCTTGCCCCTCTATGCATTTTTTTTTTATATAAATAATTTCATGGTAATTATTGAATGATCTCTTTGCTATAGTTCCTAGACTTTTATTTAATTTAATAAATATATTAGACTGGCGGAGAGATCACATCAATTAAGTGTTGAGCAAGCTAGATGTAGCCATAACTTCTATGCAGTTTATTTACTTGAACTTCTCCATTTTGGAACTTCCTTTCAACATGTTTTTCAGTCAACTATATATATATATATATATATATACAGTGTAACCCGGATATAAGAGACCCGGATATAAGAGAAACCCGGATATAAGAGAGATTTTATCTGGTCCCAAATTAGAGCCTGTGTTAATGTATATAAAATAGACCAAACCCGGATGTAAGAGAAACCCGGATATAAGAGAAACCCGGATATAAGAGAAACCCGGATATAAGAGACTTCTTCTCCGGACCCGACAACTCTCTTATATCTGGGTTACACTATATATATATATATATATATATATATATATATATATATATACTAGCAATAGAGCCAGGCTTTGCCCCGGGATGTAACAGTAAGAGATAGATCAAGTATCGACCATCATAATGACTGAAAAATAAAATTGACAAAGATTATTGTTTAAGGATGACGGACACGCATGTCTTAATTAGTATTTGTTTTGTTTTTTTACGAATTGGTCAAACCCAAACTGAAACAAAAACATTGTTTTCAATCGTTATGAGTCTACCGATTGAATAGAATGCAATTTTTAAAGCATTCTGAATGTAAAAATAAAGAAAAAAGTGTGCAAGAAACACTACCTGCCAAAAAAAATGAAGTTTTGTTGAAATCGGTTGAAAATGTAGGAAATCCAATCCCAATCCATATAAACGAACACACACACACACACACACACACACACACACACACACACACACACACACACACACCTGGGTTTTATAATAAGTATAACTCGATATGAGTTGTCCCCTTTCATTCTCAAGATTCCTCTTAATCGTGTTTTCAAATTGATTTCGTGCAAAAAAACAATTGTGTTTTTCCAATTTTGGGCGCTGTCAGAACCACCGCAAGGTAATTTCACGTAGTCCTGTGAAGTTTTGTTGAAATCGGTTGAAAAATGTAGGAAATCCGATCCAATATATAAACGTACAGATACACACACACACACAACCTGGGTTTTATAATAAGTATGATATACACGTATCATGCTTCATTTGCAGACTTAATTTGGAAGCTAATTTTACTACAGTAAATGGATATATTGTTTGGTATGAAACAAGGGCATGAGTAGGGAGAGCAGTACATACACTAATTTTTGTGTCGTATATAATGATACCCACCTTTAATATAGATCTTCAAATGTCGCATGATACGCGTGTATATACAGTATATATATATAAATTTTAGATTTCGCACATTGAGTGCTAGGTCTAATAAAATAGTGCTCGATGTAATATAACAGTGCA